>JALRMF010000130.1:0-121882 GCA_026120015.1 Dendrostoma leiphaemia | reverse complement strand
TAATTATTATTAATTCTTTTTTTTTAAAAAGTGTAAAAACTAATTAACTAAATATAGTTATTATACTCTTTTGTAGTTAGTTTTAGTTAGGGCATTAAGTAACTACATTAACTAATTTTCCAACTCTGCTGACTTGGTGCTATTTTAAAATGCCTTTGACATCCTTTTCAAAACTCGCAGAGACGGCACACGACCCCTCCAGACCAGTGATGGAAGACGACGTGCTTCATGCCTTCTACTGGCAACGCCTCTGCGCTGTGCGTCTCGCACGTGGCATGCCGCCCGACACCGTGTCCAAGATCGCGCGCGCCATCAACGGCCGCATGGCCCTCAGCATCCCGGCGTCGTACATGGGCGCGCACGTCTACATGGCCATCACGCGTTTGCCGCTGGGCCAGGTCGCCAATCTCACGCTGGCGCAGACCGCGCAGGTGCTGCGGCGTGACCTCGCGCAGGCCAACAGGGCCCGGGCTATCCGCAGCTTCGCCACCTTGATCGCCCGCGAGTCGGACCGTTCCGCCCTCGTGTACAACGGCACCCACAACGGCACCCACAACGGCACCACGGATGTTGGCGCCACCTCGAGCTTGAACACGAACCAGTCCATGGCAGCTTCGTGGGGGGGGGGGGGGCTTGTTGGCACCCCGCTTCTCCCGCCGCTGCATGTCCGCTCCCATTCCGCTCACTTTTGTCGTCCAGTCGGCTGAAGGCGGTGTAATTCCCATTCTGGTGTGCTTGCCAGGCGAAGATTTGGAGGCTTTGAAGAAGGACAAGCTGTGATGGCAGCACACGAGATGCATCGGTCGAGGTGGGCAGTAGGGGAAGAATTCTTTGCAGCGAGATCAAGACCTAGTAGACAATACATTCCTGATGGTCGGGCATCGCCTTCGATCCAATGGGTGCATTTGTGCCAGAAAAGTGCCCACTGTAATAAGAGGGGGTTGGTTGATCCTGGATACGGAGCCGACAAGATGCATCGGTACAATGCGGCTCAAAATCAAGCCCGGCTGCAGTTGCGCTCCGGCAACATCCGACCCAATCAAAAAGTGTAGAGACAGGGGCCTGGCAGGGGCCTCCCCAGTTTATTCGGCTCCACTATCAACGACGTCTCTTAGTCCCAAGCTTTTTATTGCCTTCACTTGCGGCGGCGCAACACGACTTTCAAATCTGGTCATCAAAAAAAATAAAAAATAAAAAAATAAAAAAAATTCCCCTTCCAAGTTCCTCATTGTAGGAGAGCCATTGGCCCACCCATGCGTGTGTCTATTGAAATACTATCTGCATAGGTAAGTAGCACCTGTGCCGTCCCCAATCTCGACCTCTCAAGCGACACGCGGGAGCCCTCTTCACAGGCATTCGTTCCTAGGTAGACCATATGAATGACGACTTCAGACTTCTGACTGTTCGTCGAGAGCTATCTAAAACATACATGCAGGTAGTACCTTCACACGCTGCGCCCCAGAAATTGAGAAACAACTCCGTGGGTGTCTCGGGCGGAGTGAAGAAAGTCCGCCGGTGGCCGGCCCTTGCAACGGAAACGAGGAGGACTGTTTGGAAGATGCTGGGGAGTCATTTCTGTGGCCAGTGGCCATGTCGCCATAGAATCATTTTGGATCGACGGGTCTTACATTAACACATGCTGTACCTGGTCTCTGTCTCCACATCTCCCAACTTATAGGTGCAAACCGCCAGAACCCACGGAGCCGCGTCCGTGGCAAATACTGTAGTACAATCCAACACTCTCCCAACTCTCGTTCGCCAACTCTTGGACATGGCGTTCTCAACTTTCCTCGACTGCCTTATTGCTGCCGTTGGCGGGAACTCAAGCCTCGTCGCATTTCCTTCTCAAGCAAACTATTCCTCCATCGTCGCCCCATACAACCTGGACTATCCGGTGACCCCGGCTGTTGTAGCATTCCCACACACGGCAATTCAGGTCGGGGCTCTCGTGGACTGCGCCGTTGGATCGGGCTGCAAAGTGCAAGCCAAAAGCGGTGGCCATAGCGCTGCTAACTATGGTGTGTTCGTCTTTGAGCCTGGTGCATTTTTGAAGCGCCCAGTGCGATTTCAGTATCTTTCAATGCTGATACATAATCTAGGGTCTTCCAATGGAGAGCTGTGAATCAACCTACAGAATCTTCAGCATTTTTCTATAGACGAATCTACCACCATTGCCACTGTTGGCGCCGGTATGTTCCTGGGAGACCTCGACACGAACATGTACAATGCCGGGCAGCGATTTGTCCCCCACGGTTCCAGTAGCTCGGTCGGAATCGGGGGCTATGGAACTATTGGGGGTGCTGGATTCGCCTGGCGCCAACACGGATTGACGACTGACCACCATTCAAGAAGTCGAAGTGGTGCTGGCCAACGCGACCATCGTGAGAGCTTGTGCTTCACAGAATCCTGACCCCTTCTTCGCGATTCGAGGCGCAGGCAGCAGCTTCGGCATAGTGACCGAATTCGCTTTCAAGACGCTCCCTGCTCCGGTGCCGCCACAGACGGTCAGCTTAGCGTACGTCTGGACCGGGCGCCAACGACACGTTGTCAAGGGCGAACGTGTTCAGCGCCTGGCAAGCCTGGACGTACAACTCCAGTCTCCCGCTTGCAATGCGGACAATACTCTGTGTCTCGTCAACGGGCATCGCCATGGAAGGGGTGTATTACGGGTGCTTGGATGATTTCAACGGCGTCGACGTTCCGGGCTTGTTTCCACCGGCACAGCAAAGCAGCGTTGAGGTCTATACCAATTGGCTCCAGCTATCTCAGCTTTGGGGCCGAACAGACTGTCGCCTCTGGAAGAGAGGCACCGGCGTTTTTCTACCTCAAGTCGACCATCTTCCGGCCCGAAACCCGCACCCCCGACAGCGTTGTGGCTCAGGTGTTCGAGTATGTTGCCACGGCGGACACCGGGTCCGTAGACTGGGACATCGAGATACAGGCCGGCGGCGGGCAGAACAATGAAGTTCCCGTCAATGTGACGGCTTTCCCCCACCGGGATGCCAGCTTCGTCTGGCTCTCGTACGCAGCGACGCACGGGAACGTGACGACGACAACTACAGACTTTATTGATGGTCTGCATACGCTGGCTGAGAGCGGCAACCCCTGATGAGTACTACGGCGAGTATAGGGGGTTAGTCAACGGGAAAGAGCAGCCTGATCAGGCACGTTAGAATTATTCGGTCCCTAATTTGCCGAAGCTGGAGCAGGTCAAGGATGCTTATGGCCCGCTTGACGTATTTCATAATGAGCAGAGTGTACTGCCCGGCGGTGTCAACCTATAGGAGACAGAGATCAATAGGCTGGTGTAACTGCGTTACAAATTTGCCTGGTTCGCGTGGCCATGTCTACCTAAGTCGGTAATAGCTAGATGCAGAGAGTTCATTGCTGAGGATGCTATGCGACTCACTCGTATTCAATGCCTCATTTCCTTCTGAATTCATCCACAAACGTCCTCTCAGAAGGACTGACAGGCTTTTATATTTGGTATGTAGCTTCAGTAGATGCGAAATAAGTTAGAATGTCATTCCAAGATGCATTTACAGGCAGGTAATTTCACCTTCAATGCACACATTAAAAGGACCCAAAAGACCAAAAATCCAATTACTATAATTTAATAATAAATAAAAATTTAATAAGCTCATTCGCTAATATTTTAACTATTTTTAAAGAATTAAAAGTTATTAAACTTATTAAAGTTTTACTTTATATATATTAAAAAGTAAATTAAAATATATATAATTTAAATATAATATTTAAAACATTTTATAATTAATATAATCTTTTAAAACTTAAATTATAAAAGCCTTAACTTTAAAATAAAATATTTTAAAAGTTGCCTGGTGAATATCACATGCCGTTTGACTCACAAATCACTTTATGCTTGAAATCTAGCAGAATCTGCTCATGAGGTTCAAAGTTGAGGAACTGTTATTGGCAGGGTGAGTGTTCGATGCCAGCAGTTCCATCACCTTATCCCAAAGTGTACAATAGGCTTTCGTAAATCGTGGTGAAATAAAATTGCTCGAACATTGGCTCAAGATGTGCGGGCAAGTGCGGCGACTGCCAAGGGCTCAATAAAGGCTTGGCCTTTGCCTTGATCATTCAACTTTGATTATGCTGAAGAATGGGTTAAGGGCTTGGTACTTACACAATATCGGGCCTTCGTGTGTGGCAAGCTCTATATTTCAAGGTTGATGCTGTATTGCTTGTGATTTACTGCATTAACCTAACCAGGCAAAACATATCCAAGATGAGTCCAGCCTCTAGGAGAAATCCGGGCTTGGGTTGCTACCCAGTTGAAGCCCCTCAGAACGTCCCCTCTTCGCACTCCCCCCTTCCCATTAGAGTACTGTCATGAATCCGCAGGACACAGCGTCATGCGATATACGTACAATTTGTTCCTGGTATTACAGATACAGACCTTGAGGCGGTAATATAGGTAGCGTGTGCCGATGTTCCTAATACTATACCCCAAATTATGGTTCTAGGTAATAAACGCATTAAGTTCGAACAGTTCTTGGCAAATCTCCCCAGTCTTGGCGATCAGGGTTATCCATTTATCAAAAGCTTCTCTTGGCGTTTTAATTCGAACGTCTCCCCAGGCCGTTAGTTCGCTCATCAGGGACCTAGCTACGTGCAGCTCATATTAATAAATCATGTTCATCAGCTACCGGTCGTGCCTATTGTAGATTTGAGGGTTCCATCACCCTACCTCACCTCGGGAGGTGGTTTCCTCGATCAAACAGAAATACTGATCTAGTACTTTCTTGTTTTATACTGCACTGTCACAATGGCCCTGCTGAAAGCCACATTGTGGATCAGTGCCACCTTGTTGGCAATTACCCAACAGCAGAGTTTCGTCTCAGCTCAGGGCCTGGACCGTCTTGCGAATGGCTTCATCGTCGAGTTTGCCAGCGTTGTAGACGAGCCTGGTCGGGTGAGTATTTGAAACCTCCCACTTATTTACCAAATTTCTTGCATACTATAAATGACCATTGGTTGACACCAATTCACAGGTCGCCGTCATACAGGATGTAGAAGCCCAAGTTGATCAAGCCACCGGCGGCTCCATTCAGGTAGCCCACAAGCTCGACTTGCGAAGCAGCCTCTTCAACGGGGCATCTTTCAGAATTACTGGGAGTGACGTTAACGCAGCGAGCCCAGGTATTGTCAGACGTCAGGTCTCTGAGGGTGCTACGGTGGACGACATGCTGGAGAACACACTCATGCAAATCTCCAGTATCGCAGCCGTCTACCCTAACCGTGTTCACTACTTGCAAGGCTCGACAGAACCTGTGAGTAATGTGTATGCTGCCCAAGAAGAGGACCACTTCATGGAACGACGCCAGCAAATTGGGATCGGGGCCAACACCAGCAGTGTCATCTATCCAGCCGAAGGCACACCGCTGATCAACCCCCACATGTTGACGGGGGTGGACAAGCTGCAATCTGAGGGCATTGGTGGCCAGGGAGTGAAAATTGCCATCATCGATTCTGGTATTGACCCGTCGCATCCTGCGCTGGGTGCAGGCTACGGGCCCGGCTTCAAGGTTGAAGGCGGATTCGACTTTGTGGGAGAGGATGGAACGGCGGATGACTCGCCGATTACGACTTGCTCGAACCATGGCACCGCAGTTTCGAGTATTGCGGCCGGGTTGCCTTGTGAGTTCTGCGTGGACTTTTCTGGAGGATCCTACCACAGGGAGAAGCGTGTGAACCCGTTCTATGACTGACATGATGTACAGACAAATTCGGATTTGTAGGAGTCGCTCCCAACGCTACTATCTTCCATTATAAGGTTTTTCCCTGCGAAGGAGAAGTATTCTCGGACGTAGGAGTCAACGCCTCCCTCAGGGCATATGAGGCTGGAGCCGATGTAATTAATGCATCTATAGGAAGCCAAGGTGGCTGGGGTGATGGTGAGAGTACTCTTTGGGACTGAGCCGAGTGATGTTGGAATCGTGTGTCTTTTACTGATTGTCTGTGCCAAAGATCTTTGGAGCATCATCGCACGCCGTATCATGGACAATGGTACGGTATACATGATAGCTGCCGGGAACGACGGTAGTAGAGGTGCTTTGTAAGTACAGCTGGAGTCTCGCAAGGCAAAACTTTGATAGCTGACCAAGCCGACCTTGCCCCTTTCAGTATTGGGAATGGTCTCAACAGTGGAATTGGTGTACCCAGCATAGGTTCAGTCGACAATGCTTACACTACAACTCTGCTCGACAACGGCACCTACACTGTCGACAACGGCGCACCAGTGCCTATCAGATACGCACCAGGCTTCCCAGCCAATTGGACATTTGGAGTGACAGAGACTGCGCCCCTTGAGCTATTCGTCCCGCCCAGCATCAATGGCTGCGTCGCGTATCCCAACGTGACGTACTCCAACAATTCCGTCGTTCTGCTTCCGAGGCCTGTTCCTGGATCCCCATCATGCGACCAGAGTGCCCGCGCCAAAGCGGCTGGAATACGGAAAATGCTGGTCTACAACTATTTTGACGAGGTCCCTACCAGGCCGCTGCCCGTAGCGACCACGCAGAATTACCCCTTTGACTGGCTAGATGCCGTGGCGAATATTGACCATGCTGTCGGCGTGGAGCTAATCAGCCAACTCGCAAGCGGTAAGACGGTGAGCGTGAACTTTCCATGGCGGCCAGATAACGACACCAGAGTCCCGAGAGTGCAGCAAAATTTCCTCACCAGTGGCTTCATGTCCAACTACAGTACATGGGGCCCAACCTACGAGGCCAAGCTCGGGACCACTTTCTCCGCGCCTGGTGGTAATTACATTGCTGCTGGGTCGATGATCTATGGCGGCTTTGTCGTGGCCAGTGGCACATCGTTCGCTTCGCCGTACGCCGCGGGCGTGGCGGCGCTGGTGAAGCAGGCCCACCCTGATATCACACCAGACGAAATCATCAACCGCTTGACGACGACGGCAAAGCCCATTCAGATGCAGACCAACCTGCGTGTGACTCAGGATTACTTGGCCATGCCGTTCCAGCAGGGAAGTGGATTGCTGGATGCCCATGCGGCTATACGTGCCACCACAAGGTTCAACGTTAGTGAGCTCGCGTTCAACGACACGGCCTTCATTCGTCCGCAGAGTTTCGAGATGTACAACAATGGGAACGAGTCTCTGACGTACGAGATTACCAACGTGCCAGCCCCAACGCTCTACACTTTTAATAGCGGCAATATGACAGTCACGCCGTTCAGTAACGACAGCGCCTTCGCGGAGAATGTTCTTCCCGACACACAAGCCACGCTTGACTTCTCCATCAACTCCACCATCGCCTTGGAGGTCGGCCGCCGCGTGATAGTCACCGTGACCGCCACGCCGCCCGTAGGGCTCGCCGCTTCCCGCCTCCCACTCTATAGCGGTTTCGTCAGGATTCGTGCGTCGGACGGATTCAATTACACCATCCCCTATGGTGGGATGGCCTCCCCGCTACGCGACGTGCCGGTGCTCGACACGCGACCTGGCCAGGAGCGGACAGTTCTGGTCGGCAACTTGACCGACGGTAGCACCGAGCGACCTGGGTTGGGCGGAAGCAATTTGAGCAGCACTTTTGTTATTCCCAAGGTCACAGGGAACATCACGACCAGCACGGAGTTGTGGAATGTGTCGCTACCGGGCGTCGAAGTCCAGGCGACGTTTGGCTCCCGGCGCGCCGAGGTGTCTCTCTTGCAGGATGGGGTGAGCCTGGGGAGCATCTTACCAATTGACAGGCCACAATCACTTTTGGATACGAGATTCCTGCGAGACGCTCCGCAGTCTGTTCTGTTTTATGGAAAGATGGCGGATGGGAGCTTTGTGGAAGGTGGTCCTTATCGTTTCCGGGTCAAGTTGCTGAGAGTCACGGGTGATGCGACCAAGGCAGAAGATTGGGATGAGGTCGTGACTGATCCTTTCGAACTGCACTATGGACCAGCGAACAACTCGAGTCTTGCTGCGAGAGGAACTTCGAGGAAGTAGGGATGGCTACAGGACTAGAATAGTGACATTCTGCCGTACATCAGATCGTTACAATTGTTTCTCAAACTGGACTTTTGTCGTTCTAAGCCTTTCAAAAGTTCCGGCGGAGCTTTTGATCGGCTGCAGCCATCGCAGGGGACCACTTGCCTTTGGGACATCCAAAATCAGCCCTGGGAATATCCGTTCTCTTCTAGAATCTTGCACTATCTATACATCATGATTATTACCCAAAGCCTTCGCGCATTTAATGTTTCCTTCCCTTTGCACTCGACACTAATGTTACATATTGGACTGCATGAAATGTAGAATGTCCCGAAGCCTAAACATCACATCGTGCCGTCGCCTATCCTCAAACACCCTCATGATATCCGTAACCCATTGCTTGCCATCCTCCTGAGCCAGACGCTTGGGGTCGCCAGGGCCTAGGCAGCTCCAAAAGGTCTTGCAGAATGCATTGTCCAGCTTGTCGAGCTTGTCGAAATCGGTTTCTCCCCCAGGACCATCGCATACACCAGCTTTTGACATCATGAACCCCTTCAATGATATGATGGCCCATTTGGTGTCGAGCCATCTTTCCATGTCATCATCCGGTCTCGACATGTCGAATGCCTTCTTGGCCTTCGACTTCAGATTCGCGGTACGGGTATTTCCGCCGGGCACCTGAGCGGCATTGAAAAGCTGCCGCAGGAGTCTCAGCTCGCGGAAACATCTCCTCGCTGCCTGCTCGTCGAGAAGATCGAAGAAGAACGCCCAGCGGTTCGTGATCTCCTGCGGTGAGGCCGCAGCCATGGCGGGCCGCTTGGCCACGGTCGGCTTGGGGGTCTCACCGTCGTCGCCGCTCTGCTCTTCTGTCGAGCTGCGGCCCTCTTGAGAAGAAGTCCGCGTGGACGGCGCCAGAGACTCTTGGATCCTGTCACACATGTCCAGGATCTCCCAAGCCTTGGCTGCATGTCGCGGCGCGAGCTGCGCCACCTCCCTGAGATGCTTGGGCCAGCTGCCCGAGCCCTCGGTCGCCAGGCGCTCACGCTCGGCTTCGGACAGCACGACCCAGCAGTCGCGGATGCCGAAGCCGTCTTGTCCTGGCAGACCGACGTCGCCGTCCGGTCCGAATCGCCCTTTCATGGTGAGCAGGACCTTGAGCTTGTCCACCATGGCGGTCATGAGGTACTCCACAGCCTCCCAGCGTTGTTTGTCGTCACGCAGTGTCAGCGCCAGACACAGTGCGAACTTGCCTGTTTCGTGACCGAGGAGCTCCTCCGCCATCCGGCTGAGCTCCTCAGGACTGATGAACTCGTCATCAAAGTCTGCTTGCTCCAGCTTCTCGATACTCTCCTTCGTGTCCTTGAGATTGGCCTTGCAGATCTTCTTGATGCTGTCGATAGAGATTCTGTCCTTTCTTGCTGGGGGCGGTGGTGGCTGTGCTTCTGCCGTCTTTTTGGTGGAGAGGACGCTCAAACGCCGTTTCAGAGTTGGCTTGTTCAAGGCGTCATTGTACGCCATGGACGAGTCACGCCGACTGCTGCTCTCGCTGATGCTGGAGAGGAGCGACGAGATGCTGATCTCGTGGATCAAGCTGGAGGCATGGCGACCGGCACCATCACCGCCGCGCTGCAGAGTACCGGACGAAGAGTGGTGAACGAGCTGTCCGCTTGTGCTGTGACCGAGCTCGATGAGGTTCTGCGCAACGTCGGGGTGCCTGACGGCTGCGGCGACCAGCAGCCGCACAAGATCAGGGTGCAGACTCTCCTTGGGATCGAAAGCCTGGATGGCCTCGGTCGCCGCGGCCTGGGGGTTTTCCAGCAGCCGAAGGGCTCGGATGGCGAGGATCAGGGAGTCATCGCCCTCCTCATTTTCGTCTTGAAGAGCTTCGAGCGACTTCTCTGTGATTGTCACGGTCTCGGTCTCGAGTGACCTGAAGGACTTGTCGGAGACCATGGAGTCTGGTCGGTCGATGATCTTCGTTGGCGGTGACGCTGGCAGCTTCTGCGCTGGCCCGGGCTCGCAAACTGCTGTCATTGCAACAGGGTCTTATGTATGCAAGTGAGAACGATTTATGTGTTTAGGAGGTTGGCTCAAGACGCACAATGTACCTTCTGAGCTGCAAGATCTCACTGACTTTCATTGAAGTAAGAAAGACCACGCCAATCCGCTACAATGGGCTTTTGGGATTGGGACGATGGGATTTTATTCCACCAAGGTTACATTCGGTGTGCCGACTCAAGTTCGATAAATAGAAACCCGCCGGTGAAACGCCTCCTCAAAGGCCTAATGTCTTGGGTACCTAATGCTTCATTGAGTCCGATGTATATCTTGGCGGTTGTGGAGCTCAGGTTTGATCATATTGCATAGTCAGGGAGAATCCGCGGCCGGGTGGTCGCCCAGAACCGGAGACCAAGGCGACGAAGCTGGCATGGCGCGTAGTCCAATCCAGCACAGACAGCGTCTCCGCCAACGGCCGCGCTGCCAAGCAGTGCCAATGCGTTTCGAGTTGAGTTTGGCGACACACTGGGCAGTGTACTCGACACCACGGTGCAGACTTCAGATGCCAAGCACCCGACCGATTGCCATGTTGATCATCAACTTGATCCTTGCTGCACCCTCATCTTCGAGGTGTTCAAAGTTCTCGTGGTTCAATCGGAGACAACATTGAACGCGTATACCTGTGTATCCAGCGTCAGGGGCCCCGTCTCGAAAGATAGAAGGCTTCATAAAGTTTCAAATGGCAGTTACCTTTTCCTTTCTTAAGGGGGCCGGGGAGGGGTGATAGACCCTCAGTCAACATTTATGACGTTGCACTTGTTTTTGTCGAAGGTAGTCGAATTTCACATGGTGACATCAAGGGCCTGGATTAAGTCATACCAGTCAAGACGAACGCCCGGCAGTTGTCCCGCTCAATGTCAAGGTTGGTGCTCCATTTACTACATACTCAGGTAAGAGAAGAGATGCTAGTATTCGGCCATCAGGAGACGGCAAGCGTATTCCGCGGAGGGGATTCATGCATGGCGGGGCAATACCTTTGCTGGAACAGGTTGCTGTGCGAGAGAATTTCCTTCTATGAGATGACTTGCTGTTGGGCTACCCTAGATTAGGTATCCCCTATGAGGAGATTTGCTTTATCCGATGAACTTGAAGAGAAAATAATCTGGCACAAGTGTGAGATAATGAGTAGCTGTCTGTACTTGAAAGTAGTCGAGGTTGCATCGTGCAAACTACGACTTCAACTCTGAAGAAACCGTCCTCTTGAAATAATACACATCAGACGACCCACTTGGAGCGAGGCTTTCCTAGCCATATTCTAAAAATATCGCGAGAACTACATTCAATCTCGGACCATGGTGTACACGTGAATGACATTCGGCAATCGGAGGGTTCCGCGGCGTTGGCGTTCAATGGGAAAAGTCAGAGTCACTGGTCAAGCATCTTCCAAGGTTGTGGACCACATGAAGCCTCTGGCGAGAATCAGCAAATAGTCAGGTAGTCGTGTTGTTCTCGCTTCGCATAACGTGAAAGAAGAAGTGAAGTCTCTATTGCTAATTCTGCGCGCTCTGTAGTCGTGTAAACAGTATATCAAATCATACGATGAATACCTTGGTACACGCCCGGGGAGACTATCAAAGAGCGGTCGGTGACGGGCTGGAAGGAAGACATCGCAGAGGCATCCGAGTCTCTGATGGGTCATCTCCCACCAAGGGTTTCGTTCACCTCCATTGGCATGAGCCAGAGTCTACGACACCATCCTTCCGACTGTCATATATGATCATATGCATGTGTTTCTGAAGGCTTCAGTGGACGAATAGGTGCTACACCATCGCCTGGATTGGCGCCCGGGGCGGTTGAGAATGTCTTGGCGCCGGTGAATCCCGCTTAGATTCACGCAAGCAGCTCTTGTCAATGCTCAGTTGCGCGTGGCTGTCGTGATGTGCGTGCGCTTTCAATGGCTTATGAAATCCCGAGGGTGGCCCAACCAGGAAGGTGAGTGTTGTCTCGGGCCGGGCGGCGGCATGACTACCTACTCCCAGTGGTCGGACTCGGGCATGTTCGACCAATGAGACCACCAAACGATTCAATAAACGTAGAGATGGCCTGCCAGAATTGAAGACACAAGAGTCGGGTCAAGCTGCCGATACATAGGCCGAGGAAGGTATCGTGATCTGCCGATCGACTACGCAGGTGCTATAAAGAGACCGGCACAAGCGATAGCTCAACAACGCGATGGGGCCCTTTGGTCTTGCAGTGATGTGCGGATCCATCTTGGCCAGGTCCTAGGCATCTGATATCCCACCCAAGATCACCCCTTGCCGTCCTAGTGAGACCATTCGGCATAGGAAAAATGCAGGCCGCCACGATACTCCTCGCCTTCACTGTGGGCTTGGCCACGGCGGCTCCGGCCATGATACCTGACACAAGGTCCCTGGTCCGCCGCAACTACACTGCAGATACCTCAAATCAGCTCACAGACGGTACGGCTTGTCGAGCAGTGACTGTCATTTACGCTCGTGGTACCTGGGTAGGTCCATATATCGCTGCTTCTTGCGGTTTAATCATCGCAAAAGAGGAGACGAAATACGGAATTATTGACAATTTTGATAAGGAGGACGGCAATGTCGGTACCACAGACGAAGTTGGCCTGGAGACCTTCAATAACCTCGCCGCGCTGATCGGTGAGGATAATCTGGCCCTGCAGGGTGTCGACTATCCTGCAGACGTAGCAGGTTTCGAGGAAGGTGGTGATCCAGATGGCAGCCAGCTCATGGCCAATTTGACCACGCAGGTGCGATTTCGCCCTTCCTGAGCTCTGGGCTTTTCAGCAAACCTTCATATCCCCTCCAGCTTCATCAACCCATGTGACTGACGCAGGTGTGCAGGCATCAACCCAATGTCCTGACACAAGACTTGTCGTGAGCGGTTATTCCCAGGGCGGTCAGTTGGTGCACAACGCAGCCACCAACATCTCAACAGAGGTGACCGACTTTGTAGCTGCTGGTGAGTGACCCCCAAGACCATCTGGCAGACCGCAGAGATTTCTGACGTTGATATGTCGGCCTAGTGTTGATCTACGGTGACCCATATGACGGCCAGCCCGTTGGCGACATTGATGCTTCAAAGGTTATGGTATACTGCCATCCTCTTGATGGCATATGTGCTGGCACAGGTATCCTTACCCCTTCACATGGAACCTACGACAAGAATGCCCTCGAAGCGGCTGAGTGGGTTGCTAGCACTGTTGGATTTTGAGACATGGTCTCATATGAGATGAGGGATGATTTTTTGGGCAGATCACAGGGTCTTTTCTGGTAGAACACAAAGGGTGTCTTCTGCAGCTGATCTTATGAGGTTTGAATTACACTCTGAGGGCTTGAAAAAGGCGGTATGATTCGCATTATGCAGTGCCAGAAGCCTCCCAGAGTCTGTATCTAAAGGCATGTACATGGGTTCATCGTCTCTGAATTGTCTCTGTGCGGATGCCTGGGATACAATGACTGTGATTTCGTCCTTGGAACACAACTTATTGGTCCAAGGAGCTAGTGATTTCAATATTCCAATGGCTACGTCCATTAAGATTTAGTATTGCTACGGCCTTATGTGGCGGAGGGGCTCAATGCAAACTGAGATCAGGTCTATTGGTGCAATAACCATGGGATTGATGAGACAGTCCGCACAAGTCCTCTTGAACTGTGTTCCTATCAAAAGGGAGAGAGCTTTCGATCGCCTGCCTATGAGCTAGGTATGGATGTGATTAGTCTGGAATTGCCAGTTGTCGGTAGTCTCCCCCAAGATACATTCGGACTGGCTCAAAAAAGGATATTCATGTGATCTCACTCTGTATCTGTGAATAGCGGAGGGCCGCTGAATAGCAAGGGATTGTTAGAGTTAGGTACTTATATATTTGGATTCCAGGTGCACTTTCAGCCTATTGCAGATATGCATTCCAAGTTCACCGACTTGTTCCACAGATTTGAGCATTTCCAGCCCGGTCACAATGGTGGCAGCTCACTGTAATTCGAAATAGCAAACAAAGTCAAAACACTTCCAATGCTTGTGGAATGGATCGTCTTACAGCAGCCTCGTTGTTGCCCCCTAGGAGGACTGAACGTGCATGATCACATCCTACGCAGACAGAGCTTGAATGATGAATTACGAACAGGTAAAACGTGGGAAATAGAACGCCCAGGTGTATGAAGACCAAAAAGAAACTATCACAGCCCAGATAAGCCTAGATATGTGTCTATACTGACACATACAGATACCTTGCTATCTGTATTCATATTCAGGTACCTAGGTACCTGGGCAGGTAGACTAGCCGAGCAGAACATTCCCGAGTTTATCTCACCACAGAGAGGCTACCGATGTAGATATAGCAGAGCCATGCGAGACCCAGGCGTGTGCCCGTAGACCTACCCAGGAACTCGCAGCAGATGATGTGACGACACCGCTGGTGTTTGTGAACAACCTCTCACTTGCTTGGGAATCCTCAGAACCTATCTAAATACCTTGCATGTTATGTGGCCACATTTGCTCTACAGCCACTCGAGCAAGATGGTAGGCGCATGCCATTGAGTCTTGTAAGTTATAAGGACAGCAAGGACGTCTCATCTCGTTGGTCATCTAGAGGTACTCGCATACCTGGCTAGGTGGGTGCCCTGAGATCCTCTTACCTTTGGCCTGGTCTATAGACTATGCTATGCTTTTCAGACAGGCCAGCTTATAGATGTACAGGGAAATACAGGATGCAGCGTGGGTGACATGGTTGTTGCTTCCATAATTATCACAGTCATCTCGTCTGGCACCCGATTGGAGTCTCGTGCCATCAGGACGGACATCTTGCACCTGTAACCAATTGCTTGTACGGTAGCATCCAACTGAGCCATTTGAGATTCGTAGGGCCTTGTGATCACTCGCCTCTGGGCTTCGTATGCAGACAGACGCAAAGTAGGGTAGAGCGGGGGAGGCCAAGGCTGGGTTTCAAAGATGTTCAACAGGTCATATAGAACCATTTTGGATGATGTGCATACAAGCGCTGAACTCGATGAATTTTGATTGCTCATTTATTAGTGCATCCGATGTGTTTCACCCCGGATCTTGGGATCCTGAAAGATCGGACCAAAGGCGTTGGCGCCAGGAGGGGCCTAGGGGTGGTGTTTGGCAGTAGAAAGGGTTCCACGCCAAGTGCAGCCACGTTGCTAATAACGGGAATGGCTTCAATGAGTTCAGCAGCTTGATTTACGGCAACAACTCACTGAGCCGGCAGGGACTGGCCCCTCCTGGGAGGATTCCACTTGGGGGGGGGGGCCTCCACACAGCTCCCCAAGCCCCAGCCCATGACCCCGGCCACTGCGGAGAATTGGCTGTGCTGGCTACTTTGTGAGGTCAGGTGGCACGAGCGACCAGCGCTCGCATGCCAGCTTTGAAACGCATATTTGATCTGTGGGCTCTGCTCTGCTCTGCTCTGCTTCTCGACTCTGCTCAGAACGTGAACGTGGATTCTTTTTTTTTTTTTTTGGCCCCGTGGAGATTGAAAATTTGAGGACTGCAAATTCTGGAATCGAGGGCAGTCGAAAAACCTGGAGACCCCAGCCTCGGTGCTTGCAGCTTCCCAAGAAAGACTGCTTTTTAGCGGGGAATCGCGTGCCGACTGTTTCCTTCCTGCGCACGACGCTTCCCCATCGCGAGATCCCCCGGGTCCTGTGACAACAAGAGCCTTCTGGCTTCCGACTTCTCGAAACATTTCATGTTTTTTCCCTTTTTTTTTTTTTTTTCTGTCTTCCCCATCGATCTCGGGCAACTTCCGTCAACACTCGTTCGTGACCTGAAGTCATTCATTCGGCCCGTTCGCGCCTATCCCTCACCCCCAGACCCACCATCTCCGGGTATTCCCCAGACTCGTCCAGCCCTCCGCAACATTGTCACGAGATTTCAGCGCCAACCTAGACGCGCCTCGGCTCAGCTCAGCGCCGCCCAGGCCTGGACACTGAGAGGTTGAGGTCGAGCACCCGAGTGCAAGGCTTGCAAAGTGGTCGACAAAGAAGGTTCCAGACTCGTACCGGTACTTGTGCTGTCCCCGGAGCGAGCAATTCAGCCCCACGGCGATCCGACAATCCGCGATTCTCATCCCACGACAATTTCCCCGTCCCAGCGGCAATTTATTCCATGGCAGCCCACTGTTGCCACTGAAAGCTGTTCTTGGCTGTGAAGTGTCTTGAGCAGCCGTCGTGCTGGTGGATCCCCTCTGCATTCCGCATTCTTATCATCTGCGTCATTCCTTCAGACATTCCGCGCTGTCTAGAATATCTATAGGACTCGAGGGACCCACTATCCGTATTGAGGCTCCAAAAACCTTGGAACTTCAAAGCTCAACCCGTCTAGGCGAGTCGAGCGGGTGGATGCAGGTACGGAGGTATCAAGGACTTACTGCATACCGTCCCACCCGTCCAGTCACGATATCCTGGCAAGAGGATACCGCAGTACACACGAAAGAAGAAAAAAAGGAGACGCTGTCGCACTCACTAATGCATCGCCTGCAGTGGCTCAACCAGCCTTATTCTGGGACGTGGTGGTAATCTCTCGCAAAGCTGCCTCGCGCGGAAGCGCCTGCAGTGCAATTTTCGTGACATAGGCTGGCCAGAACAGGCAAGGGGCACCTGCCGCGATAGGCACTATCCAGAGATAACCTGGACGCCAACCTCTTTCTAGCATCTGGAAGAAAGAAAAGATTGGAGTCGTCCTCAACACACTCACTTGCGCAGTACAAAACCAGAACCCCAGGCGCTTGACTGACCGCCCAGCGCCGAAAGTGCTGCTCCACCACCGCCCTGGCCTATCGCCCTGTCGAGGCCCATTGGATCCCAACCAAATTTGCCCCCCTCCCGGCGCCTGTGAGCAACCCATCGCCCTCAACGACTTTCATGCCGTGCAGCACACGCCCTCTTCACATAGATCTGGGCTTCCCTCGCGTTGTACTCCGGTCCATTCGACTTGATAATTCCACAAGGTTTCACCACCATCAGCAGGTACGGCAAGGGCTCTGCATCACTTCGCATGCGGACTCTCCCGTGATCTCATCGACAAACAACCTCGACCTGCATGGTATCCGGCCCTTTTCCTCGCTCCACTGAAATCAATTCCGCTATCCCCGCAAGTCACCGCGGATGCGCAGGCTTCTTGCTGGTTTGATCTGGGCCGTTACGGAGATCACGTTGTACCGTACTCGACAGCAACGCCTGAACAAGTTCCGCCGAAACGTCAGCACTGGTCCTCAGTTGATTTCACTGAGGTGTGGCCGTCTGCAAGACTGGCAGGCTCGTCTGTCCAACCCGATCCAATCCGTGACTGGGAGGGACTTACGGCCCGGGACGAGGCGATAGAACGTTCTTCTCCCAGATAATCCGGGGAAGCACGCGAGCGATTTAGGATTCAGCGACGGATTCAGCAACCCCAGTTGGCGGGCCGGACAGTACGTCACTGGAGGGCTTGGACTGTCGCTGTCCCGCCCTGCCGGATCGACTGTGCCTCGCTTCTTGGTCTAAACCATCGCCAAACTGGAGAACCCGTCGTTGCTCGGCAGCGCCTCGTGGCGCGCCATTGACGACTCAGTAGTAGCAGGAGTCGACGCCCCAGACTGTCAGATGAACATCTCAACAACCAAGAGCAGTTCCAACGGCCAAAGAACCCGCACACCACGTTCGTCGTCCTCGTCTATTCTCGAATTCTCATCCGCTAATCGAGTCTCTCTTCTCTGGGTCTCGATTGTCCTAATCTTGGTAAGTGCTTCCGGCCCCATTCTCGGTTTTGACCTCGGCCAACGGCCCTTTCAACGGCCCCAATCCGGCGCATTCTTGCGTTTTAGCTCCTACCCCCCCCCCATAACCTTGCCCCGCACAATCTCACCACTGCACCCACCAGAGCTCCCCATTTTATCGCGTGCATTCAATTGTCGTGGGGAGGAGGTACCTCCGTACCCAGCTACGTACTGCTGCCCCGTACTACGTACAGAGTACATACTTGATCCAGAGCTGACCCTGCCCTCCCTGCCCCTCTAGCTCGTCCAGCTTGTTCTTCATGACGCCAAGCTGCTCCATTTCTCTCATATAATAGCGCTTCACCCTCTCCTCCGTCCCGTCTATTCCCCTCTCGCCCAAGCCTCCCCAGAGCCTGTGTGCCAAAATCCTCAAGCCTTTCCTACCTCTGCACCTGTCTCAAAGCCGCTCACAATGGGCCTCACCTCCGAAACCAACCGCATTGTCCAAGAGTTCGAGTACAATGATGCCGAACTCAACAAGGGCGTGCTCGAGTTCCTCAGCCAGATGGGTATGTTGACAGCTTCCCCATGGACGCGCCAACTTGAAGCGAGACTGACGTTTGGCAGAACTCGGCCTCGAGAAGGATGGCACCAGTATGAGCCAGATTCCCACCTACGTTACCGGTGTTCCTAATGGCACGGAGAAGGTAAGCTTTTCGGCGCATCTTGCAGCACTGAACAGATTCAGCTGACAATGGTGCACAACAGGGACTTTACCTCGCTGTGGATCTCGGGGGCACCAACTTCAGAGTTTGCTCGATCCAATTGAACGGCGACACCACCTTCAACCTCACCTACTCCAAAGTTGCGATACCAAGGGATCTCATGACCGCGAAAACCGCCAGGGAACTCTTCGGCTTCCTTGCCAAGCAGATCGAAATTTTCCTTCGAACCCACCACAACGAGCATTTCGAGAACAGACTTCGAAGGCGCTTTACGTTTAGCAACCCGGAAGGCTTCAAGGATGAAGAGGTCTTCCGCCTGGGCTTCACATTCAGCTTTCCTGTCCAACAGATCGGCATTAACAAGGGCATCCTGATGCGGTGGACCAAGGGCTTCGATATTCCAGACGCGATTGGCAAGGACGTGTGTGAGCTGTTGCAGACCGAGATCGACAAGCTGGGTCTGCCTGTCAAGGTCGCTGCCCTTGTCAACGACACAGTGGGGACCCTCATGGCGCGTTCATACACCTCGCCAGGGAAGAAAGGAACCGTCCTGGGTGCGATCTTCGGCACGGGCACCAACGGCGCATACATCGAGAAGCTGTCGAACGTCAAGAAGAACGTGCAAGGCGACTTTGACAAGTCAACCGGAGACATGGTTATAAACACGGAGTGGGGTTCCTTTGACAATCAACTCAACGTACTGCCTCGCACTGCATGGGACGCTCGATTGGATAGGGACAGCATCAACCCAGGCATCCAGATGTTTGAGAAGCGCGTGTCTGGCATGTTCCTCGGCGAGATCCTGCGTCTCAGTATCGTCGATATGCTGGAGAGCGACGACGTCCAACTCTTCAGGGATGAGAACTCGAGCTCAAACGATTGGCGGTCGACAACGAGCATTGCGAAGGAGTCCGGAATTTTTAAGCAGTGGGGCGTTGACACCGCGATCATGTCTGTCGCTGCGGCGGACAACACGCCAGATCTTGGTACTCTGCGTCAGGCGCTGGAGGATCAACTTCTGGTGTACAGCCCCTCGCGGGAGGACGCACAGGCCTTCAAGGCAGTTGCAGAGGCTGTCGGTCGCCGTGCGGCGCGTTTGTCAGCTGTCGCGGTTGCTGCCATCGTGCTGAAGACGGGCAAGCTGACTGACCCTGAGTGGGACGGCGAGCCCGTCGATGTTGGCGTTGACGGTAGTCTCGTCGAGCACTACCCATACTTCCGCGACATGATGTACGACGCGTTCAAGTCGATTGAGGGCATTGGCGAGGCAGGTGCGAACAAGATCCAGATCGGAATTGCGAAGGACGGATCCGGCGTTGGTGCGGCACTCATTGCTCTGGTCGCAACGGCGATGGAGAAGCATCAGCCGACGCCGGACGCCTTGAACTCGGTAAGCACACGCCCGACCCCGCTCCCTAGCATCGCTATCACTCCACTCAGTGTGAGCACCGCGTACATGTATCAGTGTGTGCTAACCGCGTTCGATCATATAGCAACGGACATCTGTGCTGTCTCTCCACAGGATAGTTTGGCAAATTCGAAGCGTGAAGTGGTGGCAATGGGCGGGTGTCGGCGTCCTGACGGCAGTCGCACTGAGTAGAAGGCGGGACTACCTCTTTGGCCTGTGGAGGAGGTATGTGGCATGATCAACGAGGATAGGGAGTTGCATCTGTTTCGGCGCATCGTTGGGAAGGGGGTTTTGTTCATACCTGGAAGCGAAAACACCGCGCATCAACGTCTTTCCGCACCTTGCATGTACTACATCTGTATTCTTCCATTCCTGCTCGCTTTACCTTGCAGTATATCTGTCCCTGGAGTTGGCATTTCTTCGTTGCGTGCAAATCTTTGGCCGCCTTCGTCCACCTGCCTGCGCTCTGTATTTATTGACGAGCTGGTCTCCCGGTTTTACTCATAAGTGCGTTACACTGCATTGATCTTGTTGAGCTGGCCTCTTACTGAATTCAGCTGTACATTGTTTTAATGGATATACTCATACTGAATACGTATATTCACGGTCGTGGCTATTGTGCTGTAGGTCAGACTTCAATGTCTTTCAGTGTCTTTGAAATCACTTATAGACGATAGCCCCAAATGTCATGTCGAGAGCAGTGACCAGTCCAGACGGTGGGGTTTTGGGGGCGGGGAGACCTGACGGTGAGACCAAGTGGCACACCATGAATGCAGGGGGAGTCCGAAGCGCTCTCACGAGTAGGGGACAAATGGTCGTCCTTGAGATTGCCGAGTGGGAGGGAGTGCCACCTCGAATCCATGAGAGGCTGGCATGCTGGGAATGAACGTAAGTGGCCCCGGAATTGTGTCACTGGAAAGAATAAGGCTTTAGTTGTACGACTCTAGACGACACAGCAAGATGAATGGCAGGACGACAAGGCCACACTGCCTTGCTGCATATGCCGGCAGACAAATTCTATTACATTTCCCATCTCGAGTTATGTTAATTATGTCCTGTCGTCTGGTCGGATATGCCTCTCGGAATGTACTTGATATCAACAAACGAAGCTGCTTGAAAGGATGTGAAGTCCGGAAGACCCGAAGCATTGGTAAGGGCTGCATCGACAGCGAGTTGTTTAGTGGTTGATCTTCAGGGAGAAATCAACATGAGGAACGCCCTGATGGATGGCACTGGTCGAGATGATATCGATGTCTGGGTTGTGTGTCAGTGCTCTCGTCTCATTTGTACTTTACAGAGGGAAAAAGGGAGAATAAACAAACTGCCTGACTCACCTTCGTTCACGTATTCCTCGGCATTGTCCAGCGTCACGCCACCCGAGACCTCGATCAAGAAGTGCTTCTTGCCCGCCCACTTCTGCTTCAGGCTCTTGGCGGCGACCTTGACGCCCTCGCCGGTGAAGTTGTCCAGCATGACGACGTCGGCGCCGGCCTCGATGGCCTCGTCCGCCTCGGCCTCGCTCTGCACCTCGACCTCGACCTTGAGGCTGAAGCCGGCGGCGGCCTTGGCGGCGGCCACGGCCCCGCGGATGCTGCCCCGGCTCCAGACGTGGTTGTCCTTGAGCATGACCATGGCGCTCAGGTCCATGCGGTGGCCGTCGGCGCCGCCGACCAGCATGCCGTACTTCTCGACCAGCCGGAACCCGGGCGTCGTCTTGCGCGTGCCCGCCAGCCGGCCCCGGTACCCCGCGCTCCGCAGGTTGACGGCGAAGCCGCGGCTCATGCTCGCGACGCCCGAGCACCGCGCCAGGATGTTGAGGGCGACGCGCTCGCCGAGGAGGATGCCGCGCGCGGGGCCCGTCACGGTGGCCAGCTTGGTCTTGAACGACCCGCCGCCGCCGCCGCCGCCGCCGCCGCCGTCGTCGTCGTCGTGCTTGCGCTCGATGTGGCTGCCCTCGGCGGCGCCGTGCCACTCGACGGCGCAGCCGCACTGCGAAAAGACCTCGTCGAAGAAGGGCACGCCGGCCAGGATGCCGCCCGACTTGGCGTAGAGGGTGGCGGTGCGCGGCACGTCGCCCACCACGAAGCCGCCGTAGTCGAAGGAGGGCGTGTCCTCGGCCAGCCAGGCGGTGATCTGGGTCTTCCAGTGGGAAGGGAGGAGTGCGGCGAGGTCGCCGTGGTCGAGGGCCATGGGCATCATGGTGAATTGCGGTTGCAGTGTGTGTGTGTTTGGCAATGCAGTGTTTGTGGTTCTTGGTGGCGGAAGTGGGTCGTCTCCTGCAGTACAGTATGAGGCCCTTCCCACCAGTGTAAGCGACAGAAGAAAAGAATTCTTCGTGGCGCAACAGTCTCTTGGAGACGAACGCGGCAAGCCGGCTGGTGAGTTTGGCACTGTCAGTGCGAGTTCAGCGACTTTCTCCTGTTGAGGTCAGAGACATGAGTTGTGATTTCATCAACAGGCACACCATGACAAAGATTCAGAGTTGGAACGGACAGTCGTGGTGAATCATCCACCAGCAACGCATGTACTCACCCCGTACTGTACGTACCTACCGGTAGTCTGGGTCCATGTACACTTGACCCTTGCCCCGATGGAGGGGCAGCAGCGACTGAGGGGCAAAACCCTCTCGAGGTATTTGCATAACAAGGCAAAATGTCTTGACCTGCGTGCAACTTGCATGGCCACCCTTTTCAATGCATTTGTCCATCTGGAAAACATGACGGTTCTCGAGCATACTCACAACCAAATCAGATAGATGACGGGCAAAATCCCGGCCTCGTCTGTCGAGGAAACATCTTCCACCACGTTTTGCGCGTGCGCGCAAGAGTTAAGCCGGTACTTTGGGCTCTCCAGCAGCCCAACGGCGCGGCACAGATTCGGCAAGATGGCCGATGCGGTGCCGAAATGCCCAATCTTAGAGGCCCTGTTTCTCAACAGCGTCAGTTCCAGTTCCAAGGTTAGGCTCTTCAACGCTTGTTCCCCGCGGGCCATGACCTCGAAGACAGGAAAGCACAGTCAATAAGCTTTCCACGTGTCAATCGTTTCTGTGCTGTCCTTGAACCACCCGTCGACACCAATGATATGAAGCTGAACCATGCGGCTGGGGAGTCAGCAGCTGCTAGTACATTTGCGGACGGAATTCGGGACGGGTTTGGTAAGATATGCATTTTAGTACCTAGGTACCTACTTAACTTAAAACTACTTAGGTACGGCTTGTTCGGGTCCTCTTGAAAGAAGGGCTAATATTATCACAATCAAGGTATGAGGGGCCAAAAGAAACAGACTTTCAATTACACCTTTGCACATTGTGTTTGTGTATTCAAGATTGAACAAAACTTTTTGCAAAGGCCATGAGCCTATAACTGCAAGTGCCCCGCCCCTACTAACACTCGGTACATTGTATCGCAATACCTAGGTATACCAAAACTGTCCTGCTCGCTCTGCCTTTTAGCTCTTGGTCATTGAAGCCGGGTAGTATGCCTCAAGAGAAGGCAGCAATGGCGCTCTGGAAAGCCGCGTCAATGTTCGCCACAGCGGTCGTGGCAGAGGACTGGGTGTCGGAAGAGGCGATGGAGACCAAAGTAGACCCGAGAGCGTCCGTGTCGCTCTTGAGGGTATTGAGGTCACTAAGCACGAGAGAGTCGAGGCCTGCGCTGCTGAAATCGGGCTCCCTGGCCGTCAGGGCGTTCAGGGACGCGATGATGTCGGGGCTGAGAGTCCCGGTGACGTCTGTTCGGCATCAAGTCAGTTTACATACGGTGGCTTTTGAGACTTGGCCTCGTCCATTGTCTTCACGATGCAAGTAGCATAGGGGTGGAGGAATGCGAGAGAGCGATTTCTCTGTGAAGTGGCGTACAGTTGAGAAGGGTCGCAGAGTCAGCAGAGGACTGTTGAGACTCAGTCTGAGCCTCAGTATTCGCATTGTTGATGGCTGTCTGTCATTGTCGTTAGTGGACACTGGACGTGTTCATCAAGAGGTCAGTTTACAAGTCTATGGAGGGCAGCTTACCTCCAGGTCTGACACATCACCATTAATACCTAGGGCACCCAGGAGGGAACCGTCCCAGGCGTTGATTGTAGCGGTGAGAGTGTCTGTATTGCTGTCAATGGTCTGGAGGTTGGCCAAGATCGTGTTGACGTCGCGCTTGGCGGACGGAACGGCCGAGGCGGCCGCGACCAAGGTGAGGATGGAGTACAGGCTCATCATTTTGGCTGCGATGGATTGAGTGCCTAAGTATGGTCTCTTGAGTGTTGCTGCTTTTGAATTGCAAGGGAACTGGAGATGTCTTGTAGGCTGATGTCTATCGTCGATGACCTCGGACTCGAGAGGCTATGAAGGGATTTATATACATCTCTGTAGACATCACGAAATCCGTAGACTCGTAGTCGTCAACCGGGCTGATGACTCGAAAGTGGCATTCGCGTGGCATTCGCGTAGCATCCTCGGCCCCCCTCTGTCCAAGCCAACTTGTGAAAGTTGAACATATGGGGAGAAAGCCAGCCGTTGTGACCATCGTGAGGCCGGGATGTCACCAAGCCTGAACTGCGAGCGAACTAGTCCGGCGGTTCGCTCCTAAAGGCAATTCCGTATACGGAAGGTCATGACTGTTCCTGCATGCACGAAGTCTTCCAAGGGTCGGGTGTTGCGTCCCAGGTTTTCGGCCCAGCTTAATTATAGTTGTGCAAAAATGCGGGGAAACCTGGTTCACACCAGTAAGGCCACGAATAGAAGCTTGAACTATTGCACGCTAGGTTACATTGGCCGGAAGGGGTCCGAAATAAGAGAGTGTTCATGAGGACGCCTGCTCGGCGGCGACCGTTGCGAGATGAGCGTCCGAGACTTGGCCTTCGTGATGCTTGCCCACGGACGCCACTTCTCGGCCATGTAATAGTAATACGTAATACCCAGCTCACCATCGATTCTAAAGGAGAGTTACTACCTACCGGAGCGCGATGCCTCGGCTGATCGAGGATGTCCCCCGAGGGGATCCTGCAATGGAATGACTGCTTTGTTCGATGTCACCATAGGTATTATTGGTGGTGAACCTGTCTCTAAACTACCTGGGTAGCACCGTCTCTCAGCTACTACCTAGGTAGCCACAATTCTTAACCCTTTTCCAGATTTCTGTCAGATGATACCGAGGAATCGAGGATAGAGTCTGAGTCTCATGTCGTTTCGCCTGCTCCCAAGGCCTCGCTAAGCCGCTTGTTTGCCCCCAGGGCTTCTTTCCATTTCGCAGACGCCGCCCGCCGCCTCCTGCTCTTGTGGGGACCAAGGGCCGATTCAGGCCGGTTGTCGTCACAGTGAGGCGCCGGCACTTCGTCCTTGTCGAAAGCCTGTTTCCATGTGTCCAGTCGGAGGGGTGGGCCCGACCGGTTGGGGCTCGCAGTGTGAAACTCAATCAGCTTCGGGGCGGCACATTTGAGGTTCGCCGCGGGATGCCAGTCCTCATCGACCTCATCCTGACCTTTCCAGTCTACTTGGTACTCGAGTCCTCCGAGGTATAACTGCGATGCTCGGATCCTCAGCACTTCGCACACCTCTCCCTCTGGTGGCACGTTGTCAGGGTCGAACATATCATGAGGGATATCTTGTCTATCCCTCAGTGTTGGTAAGTCAATCTCCGTATACGAAGAGGTCTGAATGGGGGGGTGGAAATGAGTGTATTTGCTATAGTTGTTGATGATCTCTGGCAGAAGGAATGGAAGGGAAACTATCGTTGTACGCTAAAGGGATTAGGCGTATATGCGTACGGTCCCTTCCAATTGCCGTCGGGCTAAATTGGCCCGGCTAGCCATTTGGCCAGCTGGTTTCTTCTGGTGGCCGTATGCCTCTGGTCTGAGGCGAACTGGGCTATTGCTATAGCTATCAACCTACACTGGCAGTCTTTTGTATTGGCTCGTAACCCTTTGTTGTATGCTTTGAAAAATTAGTTTAAAACTTAAGCTATAGGCAACCAATTGCCTAAATAGGAAAGAAACGAGTGATAGTTATACTATATAAAGGAAATATACTTGTTGCCTAGTTCGTAGGCCTTTGAATAAAATCCTCTACTTATACTATTAACTTATTATTGTTGACTAGGCGTTTTAGCGCTTTATTTAGTATAGCCTTTATTATGGCGTTGGCGGGGTTATTGTTGCTATTAACCCATTGTACTTTTGTGATCTCGCGTCGTTTGTATAATTAACGTAGAGCTATTATGTTGATTATCAGCTTTTTTTCTTTAGTTGTACTTAATTTAACTAGGCATTTGTACAAAGAATATAAGTCTGTATAGACGATTAAGGGCATTATAGAAAGGCTAAGTTTGTTGGTTATTAGGCGGAGCATCGTCTTTATTAAGAGACTAATATTAAAAGCGTTAATGGTTTTGTAGATCTTTGACGCTAGAGAGCTCCAAGTAACCCTTTTGCACTTAGTGAAACTCTAGTGTATAAGGTTTCTTATTAATGTAAATTAACCATTAGTATTAGTTTTATTTCCAATTGCTAAAATAAATCTAATCTAAGAGCTTAAATTTTTGTTGCTGGCTAAAGAGCCGTTAGCAAATGCAAAAAGCTTAGCTGTTGCTAGATTAAGGGGGATATATTGTAGCCTTTTTGATAGGTTATTAAATTGCTACTATAAATAACCGTTAAGCTTTATATAGTTACTTTTATTAGAGTCCTAAATTTAGGCGGCAATAAATAAGTTAAAAAAAGCCTTTAGTTAGCAAATTAAGGCAATATAAGCACTATAGGCGCATTGCTCTATATATTGTTAGGCTTGGTCAGCTAACTTAAGATTAATGGAAATAATCTTGGTGCTTTAACCCTTTTGCTTTAAGTCTAGCTTAATCCCATCTATTGTTAACGTAGCGCTGTTAAAATCTAAAATAGTACTAGAGGAAAAAAAGGTCTTGGCCTTAGCCTTAAACTAGGCCTTTTGCAACTTTTAGTCTTCTAGTGCTAAAAAAGCTAATATAGCCAAAATAAGAATATCGTTAGTTTATATACTAATGAGGCTAAAAGTCTCTAAAGGTTTGTTGATAATTAAAAAGCATAGGTTATAGGTTAAGGTTGACATATTAAGCTTTTTTTGATGATAGCCTTAGTATATAGTAAACTAGTGAACGCCTGCTTCAGCAATGCTGTAAAGTGGCTTAATTACCCTAATAATAGTATTTTAGGGGTATTTAATCTATAGCATAGCCAGAATAGCAGCCAGTATAGTATGTATAAGTTTGGTTTGTAACTATAGGTATGCCTAGGTAATATTGCGTAATGATAGCGTTATGCTGCTTTGCAATAGTAATAGCGCAAAGGCTAAGATTAACCGCTAGCTAGCACGTTGAATTATAGGGGACTATGTTAGAATAAACGCTTTCTTTTTATCATTATAGCCTTATATAACTAAGCATAACTTTTTATAGGGCTTAGTAGTTTTGCCCTTAACTTTCCATACTATTTAGGCTTTAAAGATGCGGTGGCTATTATGCCTAGCTTTGCTATAGTGTTTAAAGCTAAAGACGCTATAGCCAATGAGATTGTTTACCTCTTGGGCGTTAGATGCTTTGAACGGCTTGCCTAAAGTTGTTATAATGCCGTTGTTCCTTAATTTAACGGCAAAGTTATAGTCGTCTTTTTTTTTCCTTATTAAAAAGGCGCTAGCCGGCTTGTTTTTTAAGCTAAAAGGTTGTTTCTTTTGCTTAGGCTTTATAGCAATTACAATTATATTGCCAATAGCACTAACAGCATTAGCGGCGTTGTTAAAGGGCTAGTAGTTTTTATTATTGGTTGTTAAAGAAAAAAAAGGAGCGGAGGTATTAGGGTTGCAATAATAGGGTTAGAGAATAGTTAATCTAAAGATAGCAGGCCCGTTAGGCATCTTAAGGGTAACGTTATAATCATTAACGGCCGCGATCTTATAGGGTCTCTGCTAGCTATTCTTCTCTTGCTAAACTTATACTTTACTTTAAAATAGAAGCTTAAGCATATTTGCAATAGATAGTTTGTTTTAAGTGTTAAAGGCGCCTTTTACTTGGCGTTTAACTGCTGTTTTGCATAATGTTTTTATAGCCTTTTATACTGCTTTGGCTTTCTTAATAGTTGATAGCGATAGGGCTGAATCGATTGTTATACAAAGGTATGCGCCAAAAATGAGGAGGGTAGAAACGAGCCTATGGGGTCTGACGGTATCATTAACAGCCTTAAGGGCCATTTATAGGATTGCTTTGTTAAACGTTGTATTATAAAGCTTATTATATAAAATATCAAAGGCTCGTTAAAGTAGAGCATAGTATCGTTTCAGCTTGCCAATTAACTAGTAGGCTTTAACAGGGACTTATTTATATATAATTCCTATTAGCCTAGCTTTTAATCTAAACTTTATAGAGGCAAAATTAGTGTCAGCATTGTATATAATTACATTGAGAGGTTTTTAATAGATATTAATCTATAATAGGCGTAGGGCTTTTTAAGTATTTTTAGCCAATAAAAATAAAAAGAAACGGCCGCTGTAAAAAGCTGTTAAAGAGTCTAAAACATAAAAAACAAGGCAACTTTTGAGATATATAACGTTTGTAAGGATTTTGTAATTAAATTTACAGTCGTTTTTTAGGGTAAACTTAAAGCGCTAGGGGGTATTGCTGTGCAATTAGCAATGGTAACAAAACTTTTTAATCAATTATAGTATATCCTTATCAACGTTATTATAACCAGCCTTCTTAAGCAGCTAGTAAAATTAGTACATCGCTAGGTAGCCAAAGCGATAATAAAAGCATCATAGCTTTGTTTCTGTAAGGAAAACGCCTACCTATTCCTCCTTACTTAAAAAAAACCATAAGTAGCCCCATTTGCATATAATAGAAATAGTCTTATTGTTACAAATAAGTTAGTCTATTAGGTTGTTAAATTAAACGCGTAGTTAGTTTATATCTGCGAGGCAAAGTAAAAAAGGCGTTAGAGCATTTAGCATATAAAAGTTAACGCACCTAATCAGAGTATTAACGGCAATAGTTTTAATTAAGTTTGTTACTAATTTTTTGCCAAATTTAATTAAGGCTTGTTTTGCTGTTGACTTATTAAGCTTAATAGAAAAGTTCTCTTGTTGTAAGGCAAGAAATTGCTCTTTTTTAGCTGTAGATACCCTTGCGGCACTTATATTAGGTAGTATGCCTTGGAATTATAACTAGGTATAGCAGTCTTTGATAAGAAATTGCATAGCGTTTATATTAGGGTTATTAGTAAAATAAACATTATTGTTAGTAAAGCAATATAGAAAGCCTTGGTTTGCAAGCTAAGTAAAGGCTCTAGTCTTTTCTTCGTAGTCCTTATTATTATCGTTAACCTCGTTTTTCAGTTATATTTAGTTTGCTTTATTACCTTTGTAACTTGCTAAGTACGTTTTAAAGCTATTAAGGTCGTTGCCGTTAAACTAGCAGTTAGCAATAAACTAATTGCGTGATTAGTTGCGTTTCTCTTAGGAGTATTTTATTAACTAATAACCTTCTTTGCCATATATATAGCACTTCTTCTTTTATAGCGTACGCTGCTAGAGAGGGCAGTTATTATAGTAGTTGCTACTATAGCCTCAAAAGCCGTTACGCAGACAGAAGCCGCCACAAAGGCTGCCGCGGAAGCCTTTATCTTTGCCACAGTTATTACTATAGCGGCAATTTAAATAGTATTAATTATCTGCTTTATTAGTAGTTAATTGCTATTATAAACTATAAGCAAGGTAGGTTTTGATTAAGGAGCATAGGTTGAAAAATAGCTCCTTATAGGTAATAGCAGGCTTAAAAAGAGCATATTCAAGTTTATACACTCTATGGTAAGCTTTGATTACTATAGTCTTAAGTGCTTGTTTATCTGCGTAATCTAGTCCCAAAGTATATTAGCATAATTATAGCTTATTAAGCAAGATCTTAAAGACTTTGTAAAGGTTTTTTCTATTATTTTGCTGCCTAATCTTATTAAAGGTTATTAAGGTCTAATCTATATAATAATAAAGGTAATTGACTTTTGTGTTAAAATGCCGTTTAATCTTAATATAAGCTCCTATAAACGTATTAGAATGGGTAACGTAGCTCTTATAAAACCGTTGAGCATAATTGGTTAAAATCTTTAAAAAAACAGCGTAAAACTAGCTAGGCTTGATTTAGGCATGCTAGCAAAGACTAAAGAAAGTTTTAAGCTTATTATCTAGTAGATTATATAGCTTGCTTGTATACTTTTAATCTAGGCTATATATCTTCATAAAGCTGGTCAAAGTCTGAATGTCAATGTGGTTATTTAAATACTTAAGTAAAGAAAGAGTTTTGTACGAGTCGTACCGCTAAAGATTATAATGGTATACGAGCAGTTTTAATATTGGAAACGAGGTATTGTATAATATATATAAACGGTTAGGGGGCGACGATCGCAGTCTTATTGTATAATCTACCAAAACTAACGCAAAGGGGCCTCGTTTTAAAGGCAACCTCAAGGGGTCTTGTTATAAGTATAACCAAGAGGGCACTTTTAAGGGGTTTTGTTATAGATATAACTAAAAGGGCACTTTTAAAGGGTTTTATTGCGGGCATTGTATAGTCTATTGTATGTATAATAGAAACGGCGGTTGCAAGGGGTTTTGTTATAGTTATAACAAAGGCAATAATAGCAAGGGGCTTTGTTGCAAGCTACTCCCTAAAGCTTCTTCAACTTAGAAGTATATTGAGGGTTTCTTAACAGTCTATTGTATGCCGTCTAGTTGTTTTTGCCAGAGTTTCTCTTAATAGATCTAAGGCTTTTGCTAAGGCGCTTTCTCTTATTATAAAGGTTAAAGAGGTTTTAATAGCAAAATGCTTTACTATCGTTTATAAGCGCATAACCTTGGGTTAAATTCTTAATTTTAAAGCTTAACTAAATCCTACTTAAGGAATTTCTTACAAGCAGCAAAGGTTACTAAATATCGTTTAATAAAAGCGTTATTTTGCCTAGTGTAAACCCCATTTTAACAAAAAACTTGCTTAAAATCGCAGCGCAGGTTAAAAGGGACAGCGTTAAACATATTAGCAATCCACCCACTAAAATCTTTACAAAAGTAGTAAAAAAGGTTATTATTACACTATTTAAAGTAGGTAGCAATTGCCCTAGCAACTGCTATATATAGGTATATTTGATTAGCGCCTAGCTATACCTTTTTATACTAAAGGCAGGCGTTAAGTAAGAGCTATATTGCCTAGGAGATTTTGATTCCTGCTAAAAGGTTGCTTAATACTAAAACGGGCTGCTAGGCATTGTAAACCTAGTTAGATACTAAGGTTTCTGTCTTCTTAACCAAGGGGTTGTTTAAACTGCTAAGATTGGCTATGCTAGTCTAATTTAAGTTGCTTAATTTAAAGAATAAGAATTCCTAAAATAAATATAGCATAGTAATAGGATACAAAGGGTAAAAAGCAAGGGGGAAATTAGGTTATTATGCATATATGCATATGCCTAGAAACAAAGTAAAAATAAATAGAAAAGGGGTTAAAACGTAGTATAAGGTACTTTAGGGTCGCTAACGTATTTGTATATATATGCGCCATTAGTGCCTTTATTATATAGTAAAGATAGAAAAGATCGTAAGATTTTTATAAGGGCAGAAGCACTCAATAAAAAGGTTTACTGGTTGGTCGCTTGCCGTTGTAACCTTGTAAGAGGTTTTAGTATTTTTATACAAAATTAATTGTCTTCTCAAAAGTATAATATAGCACTAGACAAGCCGCCAGCGTTTATAGAAAGGTTTTAAAGTCGTTTGTATGTTGTTTTGTATTGTAAACGCACTAAAAGGGTTGCTAGTAATAACTTTTGCTAAAGTTTCTTAGCTATCTTTAATAGTTAAAGAGAACAGCCTTTTGCTAATAATAACTTTTTCTAAAGTCCCTTTGCAAGCCGTTTATTGTTTTTTGCTAAAAGCACAAAGCTTATCGTTATAAGTGGTATACCCCTTTTAGGGAATGTTGCGGCGGTTTTCAAAGCAAGATTTGTTTCTTTTACCTTGCTGTCTATAGTTGACTATTTAATTATTGATTAGTGTTGGTAAGTTAATCTCCGTATACGAAGAGGTTTGAATAGGGGGGTGGAAACGAGTGTATTTGCTATAGTTGTTGATGATCTCTGGCAGAAGGAACGGAAGGGAAACTATCGTCGTACGCCAAAGGGATTAGGCGTACACGCGTACGGTCCCTTCCAATTGCCGTCGGGCCGAATCGGCCCGGCTAGCCATTTGGCCAGCTGGTTCCTTCTGGTGGCCGTATGCCTCCGGTCCGAGGCGGACCGGGCTATTGCTATAGCTATCAACCTACACTCAGGCTGATAGTGGCATGGACGGTGTCGCCGCCATCGCCGCCGTCTTTGCTACTGGTAGGCCCAGGCTTTGAAGCTGACGGGCCTGCGGTCCCAGATGGAACGTAGTCGGGAAACTGGCGCCAGATGTCCACAGACCGCTGGTCCAGATCCGGCCAGAAAGTCCGAGCAGCGTTCTTGAAAAAGCTGCCATCTTCTGCGAGGCTGAAGAGCGTCAAGCAGGACTTGAACTTTTGGTCGTCCGGAAAACCAAGCATACGGCGGAGGTCAGTCTTTCCGGAGTCCAAGACAGCCTGAGTGGCATCCTCGAGACGTTGGCCGAGCACCGGATGCGCGAGATAGCCCCGAGCCTCCGTGGCGTCGTGGATGCCGTATGTCTTACTCCTGGGTGTTGAGCCCAGGGCAGCTGCTTGAGGAAATATCCACCACATCCAATGGCTCTCTTTTTGGCCTCGGCGGAGCTCTCCCATGGCCTGCTCGTACGACGTGTTCCCAAACCTGGCGGAAGGTCCATTCTGCGCCCGGACGAAGCGCTCGATATCGAATGTCGGACTCTTTGCGGCGGCCATGATCGCTCGGTTCCCATCAGTGTTCGAACCCCTGGACGCCAATATATCGTGTTCCAATTGTTGATCGCCTCGAGAATGTCGAAGATGGCGACGATCGGAATAACTTGTTCGTCGTCTCGAATCCACCGGCCCAAAAGATGACAGTGAAGCCCGATACCGAAGGTCTTTGTTTATCATGAACCCTTTGTGTGTTGACCTATGTCATTTGCGTTCCTTTGTTGTTGTAGGTGGCGTTCCAAGATTCAAATTTGGCGAGGATCGAACAGGACCTTCTCGATGTTCCCTGGGAGACCCCAGGTACGATTGCAACGGTGACCCGCGTGCTTTGTGCTGCGACACGAACCAAGCGACTTTCGTTCGGAGATTTGAGACGCCTCATCTGCAGCAACTGCACCACTGCTTGAAATGTAGTGAAGTGCGTGAACGCCCGAGTGTGGGACTGTACTGGGGGGATCAGATGTGTTGTATATCAAGGTAGAAAAGAAACAATTTTCAATATTCGACCTGCAAAACGCAATATTTATGCGAAAAGAGGCTGTGAATCTTCCCAAGCTAGACCGTTTCGGGCTTGTGAATCTGAAGGTGGTCACGTGACCGTTCACATGTACCTACAGTTCCTACTACACGAAGTCTAGGTAATACTATATGGGTTTGAGCCATGTGCGTCTGCATTGGATCTGCTCCAAAATCGTCACAGAACCATACTTGCTACATGAGCTACACACGTCTTATCGTGAGAACAACCCAGTACTTAGAAATTCGCAATTGTCTGCAGGCTCCATCACTTAGTGCAGCAGTGATTACCTTGACAGTCTCGTTGCTATACCTACCCACTTGTTTACAAGCGATGTATTACTTTGTACATTACTAACCCAGTCGAGCGGCGAGCCTGAATACTTAACCTGTCCGTAGACCGTCGCATTTCCCGCGTGCGTTCATCGATGCTGCAAGAGCGTATTATGATTCTTCCCTTTTTCTCTGATGCCACAAAGTCAGGACCCTGATGAGATGAATGCTCGATGCCATCAAATGGTCGTGAGGATAGGCCATCCTTCGATTATCGACGAGCTCACATCACGATGTCCACTGGAACGCTGCAACTTACTCCCGAGAAACCGGTCCCCGGACATAACGTACTTAAGTAAGTACCTAGTCCCCGCAATACTAGTATCATCGAATCAAACTCGCATCATCGACTAGTGGACCCATTTTTACCTACTAGCGGGTCGCGAGTCAACTTCAAGAAGAAATTAGCCGGGAAACGATGACAACTTCGTCCCATGTTGAGTTAATTAGATCTTCGAATCGAAGACCTACGCGCTCTGTCCCAAACGCCACAATGCAGGTGGACTGGCTCAAACGATATGGCACACGTTACCACCAATGGAGACAGGTCCAAGCCAAGCCTTCTGTGGTATTTTACCGGCCGCTCGGAGTCGTCGAGAGCGCGTTCGATGCCGATGGAGTGTACCACGAGGGGAGGGCCGATATAAATATGTCTCTAGAGTTTGAGATCAGAACAACAATGTCTCAAGAATCTTTGAGAAGACATATTGTGCTAGCTTGGACGTGTCTACGTCTTCGGCACGTCCTGCTGTGCGCAGCCGCTTCTTCGACACAGGAGTTTATGTTGGAACACACTTCACAGAAAAGCGCTCGTTGGTTTGTCATTCAGAAGCCTGAGGGCCGGGAAGATGTGGTTCGAACGTCAGAGTATCTCACAAGCTTTCTCGGCGACTACTACCCCAGCGTTGACGCAGACGAGCTGTATTTCCATGCGCAGAATACGGCCAGGACTTTCGACTCGGCTAAGACGCTTGCGAGAATGCTTGTACTCCCCCTCGAGCAGACAGGTAGTAAAGGCTCGTACAAGCTGCGCTTCTTGTTTATCATGTCTCATCAGATCTCAGATGGCCTCACCAACCAGAACTGGGCCACCGACTTCATGCGGCTTCTCAACGAGCAGACCCAAGACCTCGACAGATGGGTCAGCCCTCTGGTAGCAACGCTACATGAGCGCCTGCCGCCCGCCCAAGAGGATCTGTACCCGCCCATCTCTGGGAGTCGAGCACGACAGCGATGGTCCTGGGCGGTTACTCTCGTCCTCCGACACGTACAGAAACCCATGCCAGCGGCGTTCCCGAACCCGCTACGCTTGAGCAATGGACCGCTCAAGGCGTCTATTCCAGAGCAGAAGCTTTTTGACCGCGTTCTCGACTACAGCAAGCCGCCTGCACTGAATGCCGGAACCATAAGAGCGCACGTTGGGCGGGAAGGGACACGACGGCTGCACCATCTATGCCGACAGGCGAACTGCAGCGTTGGGGCCGGTTGTTTTGTCCTGGTGGCTATTGTGATGATGGAGCTGTACGAGAAACGATTCCCGGACGTGCCGCTCCACGAGCGTCGGCCTTTTATGGGATCATTCCCTATCAACCCACGCCCCTTCTTCAACCACCAGGCGGAAGCGAACGGCCTCATGCTGGCATTTTCCGATGGGGTCGTCTTGCCTTTCTTGTCATCAGACCTCGATCTGGACGGGAGGATCAAGTTGCTCATTCGATCAGCGCAGCGGCAGTTGTCGAGGTATCAAAAACGACCCAGAAAGAATACTGTCGATGGTATGATGGAATACATGGGTCCTCGAGGTGCGGGCAGAGTCGTGCCAGCGACTTATCTCGATACTATCGAGCGGTTGAACGGCAGAATCTCGGAAGATACGCGGATGGACTTGGTATATCAGAAATTCTTGCCTAAACAGACCAATTCCACCATGGCAACGTGCGGCGTCAGCTCTGTCGGAAAGGCTCCTCCAGCCTTAGAGCCGGGTCAATACGACCTGACCCGGCCCTTGGCCGAGCGGGATCTCGTGGCCGATATCAGACAGATCAGGCAGAACGTGAGACCGAGAGATGGGGAGTTCTTGGTGGGGGTCTGGGGCAAGCCTGACTCGATTCACCTATCTGCCAATGTCGATACCTGCTCGATTGATGCCAAATGGGCTGCAGTGTTCAAGACAGAGATTGAGACTATATTAGAACGCACGACTGCGCAATCGAAGCTCTAGGTTTTGGGTGATCCTGGCTACCTAGATACATGGGTGGGACTCAAGGAAATTCTGCCAACTAAACCCTGGGAAAGTATCCAACCTTGGGAATATTGTCAAGTATAAGTTGGCCGGCTAGGTAAATGCAGAAGGTTGTATAGAGATACTCCACATGCCCCTTTGTTGATAGGAAAGATGAGCCCGAGGAACAACGTCAGGCCCTCGAACTAAACAAGCTCTGTTTGGAGCCTTGCCATTATTCCGGGTTGAACGTGTTCCATCTTATCAACCAACTCGGACCACAGCTTTTTCTGAAGGAACTGACCAGACTCGTTCGTCATCCATTCGGGAAGCCAATCACTACCAGAGATGTGTCAAGCTTTGTTTGAATGATTGACAAACTTTTGGTAGAAAACACTTGAGGACTTACTCCTTGATCTTGCAGCCAGACAAGAACTTTCCGTGGCTTTTGTCATCGGCAACGATGCCGTGCAGGATCGTGCGACTTCCCTCCTCTGCCGTTCGTGCCAGAACGGTGCGCAAGACACCAATGAACAATCTGGTCCGACTGCCTGCATCGCGTGCAAGGCCAGTCGAACACATCCCTGGGGCCACCATATTGATCGTCACCCCAGTCTTCTCGACGGGGTACTTGGTAGCGAGCTCGCGCACGAGATACATCTGCACTAGTTTGGTGAGGGGGTATCTGGAGAAATCATGTGTCAGACCATGATCCACAAGGGAGGTTCGATATTACCTGGGTATTCGTTAAAGACGATGAGTCCGTACCTTGAGGACATGCTCTGCTCACTTTCACTGTTCAAGTTCTCAAAAATCTCATCCTTGCCGCCTTTTGCAAGCTCATTTTCGGCAGTAAACCCCAGCCTACTCACGACAAATTCATGCCGTGGCTCAAGGCCAAACCGCTTTCCGCTCTCGATCAGCTTGGGCATCAACAGCAAACCCAACAACATGGTGCCGACCACATTGACCTGCATGCATGTCTCTGTGCCCTCGGAAAGCGTCCACCGGTCCAGCATCACGCCGGCGTTTTCCACTACGGCGTCGATCCTCTCGAGCTCCGACGATGCCTTGCGTGCGAAAGCCCGTATGGATGCAAACGAAGCGAGGTCAAGTGTCCACACCTCGGCGACACTCTTTCGGCCCGTAGTGCGCTCGACATCTGCCTTGGCTTCCTCTCCGGAGGCTGTGTTGCGTACGGCCATTATGACCCGCCTCGCGGAGGCGTCGACGAGATGTCGAACCGTTTCTAGACCCAATCCCTGCAGTTGATCAGTTTTGGTTTCCATACTGAAAAGGTACGAAATACCGGGGATTGGAACAAGACCGCGAAGGTGTTCTTACCGTGTTGGCGCCGGTAACAATGTAGACCTTTCCAGCACATGAAGTTTCCCCCAAGAGAACGGGCAGCCTTGCATGCTGCTCGGCGATGAATTGCAAAGTCGACATGCTAAATTCAAAACTTGGAATACTTTCACTAGGATGTAGTGACACGAGACTCCGGCTGAAAAGCTTGGAAGGTTGCCAGAATTAAGTGTCGTTTATTGAGACTGTGCTGACTTCTCATGTTATACTTGGAGGCCTGTTCCTCTCCCGGATTTAGATGATAATGTCCCCGCGGAAAGGGCGACGCCCACAGCAGCGGCGCAAAGGATGCGAGAAACTATTTTCCATGTGTATGGTATATGGCTATGTATTTGAGGGCTCAGCGGTGCCGTCGTCCGTCCCAACGCGCATGACTAGAGCTTATGTCCGAAGCCGCCACAGATTGGTTTCCCAATCGGGAAGCTAATTCAATTCTTGAGCAATGGATAGTCCAGATCCTACGCGACGACGTTCCCTGTAAATTGCCTCTTTTAGGAAACAATTGGATTTTGAAGGACGGTTTACCGCACGGCCGGGCCATTCATAAAGATAGACGAAAATGCTGTGGTACCTAGGTATTGCAATCAGGTAATATCCATTCTGACAATTCCCCGCCAGCTCGCACCGGGAATGATTGCTTACCCAAGGTCCTTAGGTCGTGATAACTCACATGTGCAGTTTCTGGCAACATAGACCTTGCGCAGAAATTACCGAAACTTTCCCAATATTTCTCTTGGAGTGGCGGAGCACCTTTGCTTTCCCACCTGATCGTCCACTGCACCTGCGGTGGCGGAGGTCTCATGCTGTGTGTAAGTGGCATAATTTCGTTCATCTGGTCACGTCTGCTCTAATCGTTTGATTGCGACCCATTCTCCTAGACGTCCACATGGACATGGTTTCATGGATGTCGGATTGCTAAGCAGGCCGGGACTGACGCGGGGTACAGCAAGATGCATCGACAGGAACAACACAGAATTTACCAAAGACAAGCCCGGAGGCAAGGCAACCAGGTCATTTTCACAAGTCCTTTAACTACGGGATGATGTGAATATTGCCCGTCCGACGTCCTCACATGGAAGAATTCCAGGTTGCACAACGTTGACAGTTCTCGCGGTTGTTCCGCTCAACAAATCTGTTTGGTGTGCAATCGTCAATTTCAGTATCAACATGCGTGGCTGCCAAGATCCTCATCTCCTGTCGCCATCAGCTGGAATGATTGCAGTTATGAGACTTGACGCATGATGGGCACGCCAGAGTTGTAAAGTAACGGAATCGTCGGAGCCTTTGTGGAGCACCCCTGAAGATGATCTACCTTGACACGTTGCCACTTTTAAAATCATCAGTTGTGACATCAGCCGATGAGCCCTAGTCGCGTCTGTCCTGCTTCGCGTGAACGCGTCGAAGAATGCAAAATACTAGAATGCTCTACACCAGCTGGCCCAGCCGGCATCGCCGCTGCAGCCGGCCTTTAATGAGCCACCACTTTGATTTGCAACGATGCCCAAGCCAGCGCAGACGTGCGCACCAAGGGGGCATGGCTGCTTCTTCTGCATGTGACGGGAACAACCGAGCACAGTAGCGAGCTGAAAGTTCGCTTCAGAAGGGAAAAGTCGGTGGAGCCATCAAGCTCATTTGACAGGCATCCGCACGCCATGTGGCTCGGCGGTGCAGCTGTGAACCCACTTGGAGCGATAGGCTGGTGGGCCCTTTTATAACTTTCGGATCGGTCGCGAGACTTCAGATATCGGTTTTGAAATGCCACGTCTGTGCAGAGAAAAAATTTGCGCGTCTGGAGCGCAAGAATATTAGCCTTTTGCCGCAGCATGAGATCTGATCGGCCGCCGGCGTCTTGTCTGGCCAAACCTCTAACGTCTCCGGCTGACGGTGCGCGCATGCTGTGGACTTGGTCGTATGTTTGCAGCCTACGCGAGGAGTCTGAAATTTGATATCTGAAGTCTGAGGCAGGACTGGCCCCTGAAACAGAAACCCAAGGGTCTCTTCGCTTCAGGATCATCCCTGGCCCATTCGAACACCTGCGCCTCTCCCCACAAACCTCCTAGAACACGTTCTAGATTCTCCACAGCCGGAGGCTTGGGTGGATCCTCACCACCCCGACGGAATGTTTGCGAGCATCCGGGGCCAGCGGCCGCATCGAGGGTATCCCGGCAGCCGGAACAGCTGGCTGCTGGCCAGATATGTCCCAGCAACTCCCCAATCTGACAGTCGGTGCCCCGAGATTTTCAATTGTGCGGTGAGTGATGCTGTCATACCGTCCTCGTATGTGGTTGAATTGCAAGTAGCTCATGACATCTTGTGGGATTTAGTAGATCAGGGGGAAATTGTCAGACACGGCGGCGGGGAGACGATGGCCGTCCGGGGGTGGGTATACGAGTTTGGCTCCATCGCCGACTCTGAAGATAAATATCATGATGGGATCCAGGACCTTGAAGAGGAGAAGATGTCTGACTGCTGCGCCCAGCTGCGATTCCACCACTTTGAATCGTTCGACCTGTCTCATCTTGCTTCTTCGTATTGCGATTCGTACTTTGACTTGCTCCCCTGCCCCGAACCCACTTGGTTGACTTCTCCATTGCCTATTCCGGACAGAAGCGGTGAGGGTTTGAGATCCACACTTGAGCTTCGATCAACACGATGGCGCGAAAAGATTCGAAGGAGGCGTCTCACCATCATTTTTTCTCGCTTCGTGGGAAAAAGAAGGGGAGTCAGGTCAAAAAAGGCCTGGGCGAAGCCCTGGGAGGCATTGGCCTGATGAGACCCGAAGACGACGGTAAGTGCGGATACGCAGTCCCGTCCATTGGCACACGTTGCCAGTCCCCATATATGCTCTGCATGCGCCTCAAGGTCTGTCGACTGACAACGCTCGTGTTTCCCGTAAACAGCTAGCAGTCTCTCAGACGCATCATCCGCCCGTGGCTCCCTCAAGCATCTACCCTCACGCGATTCCCTCAAGTCTTTGGACATGTCCTTGTTCAATCATCTCAAGAGGAGCAAGCACGACAAGTCCTCCGGTGCTTCCTCACGCTCAGCCTCCGTCGAACCTAATCCCAGTATCCCCCGTATAATCACCACAACCGACGCTCCCTCGATCGTGTCCAGGGATCTTGTCAAGCCGCAGATGTCTCGCCAGGTCCACCAGGACCGCAGCGTATCCGCCTCCTCGTCAGGCTCGGAATCTACCATCGCAGCAGAGGACAGCCACCACAACCGGGGCAGCGTTCTCGACAGAGCCAAGTCTGCCGTCATGGGCCGGACCGAATCCCCAAGCCCGCCGACCTCGCGCGAGAGCACCAACAGGAGATCGCTCGCTCCTCGTGGCAACCACATCGTGACCGACGCCGTCGCGACCTTCCGACCCAAACTGCAAGTCTCGCTCAAGGGAAGCAAAGATGCGGAGCTGGCGGCGGGCGTCTCGAGTGAGAACTTGTTTGGCTTCATCGCCGGCGAGCGTCTCAAGCGCATGCCTGCGCGGGGCAGCCGCTGGGACAAGATCCTCAAGCAGGCTGAGGACTTTGCCAAGAAGCTGTCCCTGTTCGAGGTGACGGACGACGGGTTCATCCCATCGTCCAAGGAGGCCGTTGAGCTCATCCTGGCGTCTATCCAGATCCTTCTGCTGGTGAGTTTCCCAGAAGATTTCCCCTCGTCAAACTTTTTTGTGGCCCCGGATTTCATGTGACCATGTGATCATGGGGCCATGGACCCGCAGACCGCCTGCGTGGGGTCATGCACGAACAGCGCAGCCAGCTAACGCGCGTGGTGCTCTCCCAACAGCTCGGGCCCCGGAACGGAGAGGCTCTGGAACGGGCCTTTGGACTGTTCCATGAGTATGGCCTCGTATTCGACTTTTACAAGCGTAATATCAGCCTGCTGGTGTCCATCTCGGAGGCTAGGAGGTATCTCAGCCTGTCGCTGGCCGACATGCTTGGGCTGTCGGTCGAATTAACACTGGTCTACCGGAAGTCGTCGTACGCCATGTCTGCCACCAGTGTCACCGTCGACTTCAACCTGACCTTTGGCGGTCGCATGGAGTCCTTCGTGAGCCACAAGGACCGCATTGCCGAGCTGATGTGGACATGGCAGCTCGAGAACTCGTCCGAGATTTCTGGTAAGTCGACCAAGTGACGTCTGGAATCTGGTGTTTGGCTGAGTCAGCCGACGCAACCCTCCTTCCATGCACCACCCCTGCTTTGGTCCTTCCATCTATCTCATCACGCCAATCTTGCCGTCCTTGTCTCTGGGTCCATCCCTTTTGCATCAACCCAGCCCAGCCGGTGAACATGACAGACGCTGACCCACATTTCCGCTCATCACAGACATCCACGTCTCCATCGAGGGTATCCGGCAATGGCTTCTGCCCCAGGACCGCATGTTGCAGGCGCTGGTAACAGGCCGCCGCGCCACTCGCACTCCTCGTGCCGAGTTCACCTGCGAATGGCTGGAGCGGCCTCTGGTCGACTTTGCCCGCAGCAGGGACAAGGTCCTCACCATCACTGCCGAGGCTGGCGCCGGAAAGAGTTATCTCTTTGGCTGGATCCTCGAGAGGCTCCAACGCCGTTTGGGCCTCCACGACTACCAGGCTATTCAGGCCTCTGTCGACAGCCAGGTTCCTGCCCAGGCGACCCAGATCGCCCTCGTCAAGGCGCTGCTGTTGCAGTTGCTCGAGCAGAATGTTGGCAACACCACCCTGTTCCGATGCCTGGCGAATGTAACGGAGCTTGGCTCCAACACCAACAGTACCGAGGACGCGGAGGACGCCCTCTGGTACAGCCTTGACACGGCCCTTCAGGGTCTCCACAACGTGGCCCTGGTCATCGATGGTCTGGACTCTCTTGAAGGCGACGATGCTGCCAAGCTCAACGCTTTTGAGCATCTCTACGACATCGCCAACAAGAACAGGCACAACGTTCGGGTCATCATCCTGACCCGCCCTCTGTCCAAGCCTTGGCCCAAGCCTACCCGCCAGATTGTCATGACGGCTCAACGTACTACTGGCGATGTGAGGCACATGGCGCGCGGCTGGTTGATTCGCCGGAACCTCGGCACCAAGCAGGAGATCGAGGAGATCTCTGAGCAGATTGCTCAGCGCAGCAAGGGCTCGCTCACCTGGGCCGACATGTCTCTCCAGCTGTTGACCAAGGCCAAGAACGTCAAGGAAGTCACCACGGCCATCAAGGAGCTACCAGCTACCACTGATGAGCTGTTGGCCCGGCACATCAGCAACCAGCCCCTGAAGGGCGATGCTCGCCTGATCATCAGCTGGTTGTTGACTGCTAAGCGGCCTCTGTCGACTGTTGAGATCCAGACCCTGCTTGAGCTCGATACACAAAAGGCTGTCCACCAGCCTCGCTCAACAGATATAGTCGAGGATATCAAGAAGTCGTGCGGGTCCCTGGTTGTGATCGAGGACAAACATGTTCGGTTCCGCAACGAGTCTGTTCGCCTCTACCTCCTCAACCTCAGCAAGAAGGAGACCCAGGATACTGAGAGTGTCATTCTCTCCCCGGCTGAGGCCAACAAAGATCTGACGAGTCGTCTGCTGCTGTATGTCAAGGCATGCGTTAGCCGCAACGTCGACAGCAGTCTGGACAAGATGCACACCCGTGAGGTCGACTCCTTGTTCAAGACACATCCTCTTCTGGAGTACACGACGCGCAACTGGCTGCCACACTTCAAGAGCTCTAGCTACTATGCCAACGGCCAAGTTCAGCCCACGGTCGCTACTGACCTGAAGAATGTCTTCCCCAACTCGACTCTTCTTGCACGTCTCGAGCAGAGGTGCTGGGACAAGCAGACTCTGGCCACGGACACCAGCGCTTCTCACGTGTTGGCTCTGAACGTTCGCCAGCAGACTCTCGGCGAAAATGCCCAGTGTGTCCTGCAGAGCTGTGTCAACGTGGCTCAGTCCTTCAAGAAGATCTCTGCGCCGGCCGAGGCCAGCAAGTACTTCTACAGGGCCGCCAAGATCGGACAGAATGTTCTGGGCAGGACGAACGACCTGGCTTTGGCCTGCGCCACGGCCTCCCTTGACACGTCTGCCGCGGCCCAGCAGAAGGCGACTGCCCGCGACGAGGCTGTCACTCAGCGCGAGGAGCTCTTGAAGTACGTTGTGGACACGGAGAAGCAGCGTGGTAACAGCGCTGTCGCCTCCAAGTACACCAACGAGCTTGCTGAGCTGTATACCGGCATCAAGGAGAACGACAAGGCCACACAGGTTCTCCGGGACGTCTACAAGACTTCGATTGCCCAAAATGGCCAGTTTTCGGCTGAGGCCACCAAGGCCGCTGAGAAGCTCCAGACTGGTAAGCATCTTCCCCTTCTCTTGTGTCTCTATCATCCTCAGCACCTAGCAGTGTGCAAGCCGGTTCCTCTTGGAACGATGGTCCTTGGGATCACCATCTTCGCGACAATCACTTACCCTCCGAGGACCCTATCCCCATGCGAGAGTCTTATATTAACTCATCACGTTCTACAGTTCTATACAAGGAGGCCAAGCATGAGGAGATCCAAGGCTACAACAAGCCACTCTTTGAAGCCGCACAAAAGTCCATGGAAATCTTCGATATCCGTCGTGTTGAGATTACTCTACGCATGGCCGAGACGTATGAGAAGAAGAAGGACTTCATTCATGCCGAGGAGCTATACATCACCCTGTGGCGCGGCTTGACTGAGTACTGCCGAAGCACTGCCACATCTACAGCGACCGCTGCCACCATCTCCGAGGCCCATGAGCGCAAGATCCAGATCAGTATCGCGTATGCTCGCTTCCTCCGTCGCCAGAAGCGGGAGGCAGAGGCCCAGAACATCCTGCACGGCGTCTGGCTCGACTACCAGCAAATGACAGATCACAAGTCAGAAGCCATCGTCAGACAACTCAACGAGGTCGGTGAGGAGCTGAAGTCCATGGGCATCCTGGACACCGCTATTGCTGTTTTCAAGAGCGTTTGGGGATACTTCAAGGGTTCCGGTAAACAGACCTCTGCCGCTGCTGTCGGTACAGCGGTTGCGCTCATGGACACTGTCCAACAGAAGAACGAGAAGAAGCAATCCGATGCTGTCAAGGCAAAGGCAGCCGCCGTGGCCAAGGGCGGAGTTGCTATCGACGTCTCCCACGAGACGGAACTCGATGTTGCTGAAGAAGACGACGTCGAGGTTGACGATGATGAGGCAGATGCCATCCTGGACGAAGTGATCAAGGCTGCAGTTGCTGCGCCTGCTGCGGCTACGGGCGCTAGGGCTGTCAAGACCAAGGAAGTCCAGGTCGTCACCATCGAGAGTCAAATCCAGACATGCGAGACTCTGTCCAGCTTCTACATCAGCAAACAGAAGTGGTCCGACTGCATTGAAGTCTGCTCTCAGTTGCTCAAGCAGATCTGGCCAGAACTCGGCACCAATGCCAAATATGCGTTCCCCAAGGCTTACCGTGACGAAGCCATCAGGTTCACGCGCCGCATTGCCCAGGCATACGCCGAGTCCAATCAGACTGAGCAAGCCGAGAAGATGTACTCCGCAATCTTCGAGGCCTCGCTTCGCTCGGGCCTCAAAATCCAGGATGAGTTTGTCACTGAGTCTGCCAACCAAGTGATCGAGTTCCACAAGAAGACTCAGCAATGGAACAAGGTCCTCGCTGTCTATCAGAGTTTGCTCCAGGGATACAGGACTTCCCTGGGCTCACGCAATGCCCTCACCATCAAGACCCTCTACACTATGGGCGACCTGTGTGTCCAGTACCGTCTGAAGGGGGCTGAGACCTACTACCTCGAGCTGGTGAAGGCAGACAAGAATGCCGAAGGCATCATCAGCAAGGAGACTTTGCCCGCTGCTATCGCCCTCAGCAAGATTTACTACGAGCAGAAGCGCTGGACCGAGATCCGTTCCGTCTATGCCTCCCTCTGGACTACTTTCACCCAGCGGGCCAAGGAGTACAATATGTCTACGGAACTCGTGCAGACTATCTACAAGCGATACGTCACCGTCCTTCAAACTCATCTCAAGGTCCCAGTCGAGGAGATCCGCGCTATCGCAGTCCAGTACAGAGAGACTTGTACAAAGGTTTACGGTCCCGAGTCTGACATCACTATGTCAGCTTCAATGGCACTGGTGGCTATTTCCCGCAAGTCTTCCAACGTGCAGCACCAACAGGAGGCTGTGAAGATTTGCGAGGAGGTTATTACCACTTCCGACAAGCAGAAGGCTGCCGCTGCTGAAGGTGGCAAGGCCGTCGCCGATGCCAAGGTCTCTGCCTTCCAGACTTCCCTGCTCGCATCTGCCAAGCGCCATCTCGCCGGCCTGTACAGCGTTCAGACCACAGCTAGTGCTTCTAAGAGTGCCGATGGTACGGCTAAGGCGGTCGTAAGCCCTGAGTCCGCCCAGAAGGCCGAGAAGCTCTGGGTTGAACAGCTCGAGGTCAACAAGAAGGAATACGGCATTGCCCACAAGGCCACCCAGGCTAGCCTGGCTTCCCTTGTCGGTGTATGGGCTCGCTCAGAGAAGCCCGAGGTTCGCAAGCAGGCTCAGGAAAAGCTTGACACATCTGTCGTCGAGGTCTTGTCCGAGTCCTGCGTTGCAGGCACGCCCAATGTTGACTCTACCAAATTGCACGAGAGCGGTGTCTCACTCGCCAAGACGTATCTGTCTTGTGGCTTCGCTGCGCAAGCCTGGGCTCTGCTGAAGCAGCTGCGTTTCCACATTGTCGCTCGCGGCAAGATCGGTGGCGCGGTCGACAGCGAAAAGACCTCCAACATCAAGCTGACCGACAACATTGACCGTCGTTCGATGGTGTTCATTGCCGCCTTCGAGGAGACTCTTCGTACCTCTGAGGCCGAGACTGCCAAGATGGGCTCCAACAACAAGGTCGCCAAGATCACCTTCTCTGACATCATGACCGATCTGCTCACTGAGGGCATCCTGTACGACCGGTACAGCTTGACCATGGCCAGCAAGGAGCTCTCCGTCGAGCAAAAGCTGTTCGATGGTGCTCGGCTGTATGTCTTCCTCAAGGCTGAAGAGGAGCGCCACATGGAGCAGCTCGTCGCTGTGGAGGAGTCGTTGTACAAGCTCTTCATGGAGAAGTTCGGTGCCGCCATCAAGACTGAGGCGCTCGTCACTCGTGCCTTCTTGATTGCAATCATCAAGGAGCTCGGTCAGCAGAGTCTGCACGAAGACAATCTTGTCTACATCTCATGCACTGCTGTCACCTCGAGAGTGCATGCTCTTCTGCTGGCTAACAGCTACGCTCAGGCCGTCGACCTGGCTACCGCTTGGTACCAATTCATGGTCAGCCAGAACGGCTTCAAGAACGCGACGACTATCGCCTTCGCCTTCAAGCTGTCGCTTTATCTGGCCGGTCTCGGCATCAAGTCTAACAGGGCCGCTGACGCCCTCATGCAGAACCGCATGCTCGAGCTTTCCAAGACCATTCTCCGTGAGACTCTCACAGCCTGCAAGTCCATGGAAATCGATCTTGTCCAGCTCCAAGCCAGCGAGCTCAACAGTCTGGTGCGCCTCATGGGCCAACAGAAGAACTACGAGGACCTCGAGTGGCTTCTCAACCAGCTTTGGAACTCCCGTGTCATCCAATCCTCCTGGTCTGCCAGCACGGTCATCGCCCTTGGTCGCCGCCTCGTCGAGGTTCGCTTCCTTCGTGGCAAGACGGACGCCGCCATCAGCCTCGCCGAGTCGATTGCGTACAACTTGCGCCGCACCTGGGGCTTGCTGGACGCCGCCACTGTGGACATGAACAACCTCCTGTCCGCCCTGTGCGTCGCCGACCAGCGATATGCTGATGCTATGGATGTCCATGAGGAGATCCTGCGTGCGCTGCTCGACCTGAACATGTCCGGTGGTGACGATGCCGACGATGCCGACGACACCGTCAGCGAGATCATGGACTTCGACGAGGAGAACGCCGCGGCCCTGGCCCTGCAGCAACTCGAACTCGTCCGCCGGGTGTACGCCCGCAACGCCGGCTGGCCCGAGTCCGAGGATGTCGACATGACCGAGCTCACCGCCGACGTCGTCGCCGAGTTCTCGGCCATCTCCCCTGACGCATACGCCAACTTTGGCGATGGTGACTCCAGCAAGTGGAGCAAGACCGCCCCGCCCAGCAACGACACCATGGGCACCTTCATCGCGCCTCAGGTCTGGGAGTTTTCTCTGTCCGAAGAAAACAAGCCCGGCCAGCCTGCGCTCAAGAAGAGGCCCAGCCACATGCTCCGGAGTCTGCAGCTCAGTCGGCAACGAAGCTACGGTGACCTCTCCGAGGCGCGGAAAAGGCTTGGTGACAAAGGGTCTAACGTTGGTGGTTCATTTCTGGCAGCACCTGCGAGTGTTCATTAAGTATATGTTGAATTGCCAAGAGATGGACGGTCATCGGGAAAGGGTCATGTTCATGGCGACGACTGAAGTCACGGACGGTACGGATGTGCAGTGTGATGTGGGAAGACAAGGGCAAGAGGAAGTGCTGTACCTCTTTCTGGGTCAAGACGACGGTGAAGATGAGATCTTCGTGACAATGATGTCGTGGGGTGTCATTCTGGTGCTCCTGGTGGTTTATTGGATTAAAAGGAGGGATGTGATCAACATTGTATTATGATTGTGTTAGTAGAATTGTGACTGGGTATGGGTTTTCGGGATGTGTGACGGAGTTCAAGGCTGTTTCTCGATTCAATCAATTCAAAAATCTCAGACTCGTTGCGTCATCTTTGCATCTGTACACTGTCAGTGATCTTTCGCAGTCACGCACCTGATGCCACCCGTGGACGTTGGTCTATAAGTACCAGAGCTCCCTTCTCTCCAGGATGCTCCTGACCCATTCTTCAAGCAAAGAAGATAGCAACAATCGAAATGGCGGATAACGATCAACAAGAGCAGACAATGGCAGACTTCGTGCCTTGCCAGTGCCGTGACGACTATGTACGTAGCCCTCCCCCTCCCCACCCACGAGCAGCACCCTATACGACGATGCGCCGGGCAGTCCCTCGGTATCTTTTGGCCATTCAAGCGATATATTCTGAACTGACTCTCCTACGGAACAGCATTCTCAGAATCCCTGTCATAATCCAGCCCTGTTCTGTGACTGGTGCGCGATGGACGGCTGTCATAACGGGGGCCGCGGTCTAGCGAAGAGAGGGCGGAAAGCTAGAAAAGGACGTAGGGACGGTAATGATGGCGGAGGCCCATCCATGATACAAGGTTCCTTTTGCCCTATGCCCAACTTTTTCGTGCGGTGAAAATAGTGCGGTTGTAACAGTGCAACAGCCAAGCTTGTGTGGGCTCCCAAAATGAAAATTTGAAGAAAATACTATTGAAATCAGCGATCTTGGTTCTATAGTCTGATGATTTCAAATTCTCTAAAATAAATTTATTTGACGGCGCACACAGGGAAAGAATCCGATAAGCACAGGGATCGAATATTTGTCGGAGAAGAAGGAGGGGAAGAGGAGGGAGGAGGAGGGAGGAGGAGGGAGGAAGAGGAGGGAGGAGGAGGGAGGAAGAGGAGGGAGGAAGAGGGAGGAAGAGGAGGGAAGAGGACCTTGGGAGGAAAAAGGAGGCTGGAACGGCGAGTTGACGGGACGGCGGGCCAAGCCGGGGGGACCCATTTACACTGCTTTCAAAAAATATTCAGCACAGTGAAATATACCGGGAAACATTTAGCACAGTGATCTGATCTGATAAGCGCAGTGTTCAAATTGGTGTCGTGGGGCCGGATTTTCCCATGCTCACAGATGGGGGGCCAGAAAAGCCCCCTCAGCAAAGAAAGATGAGGATCAAGAATGTCACATCTGGTATGAAACAAAAGCGAAATAATCAGTACCTCATTGATCTCAGCCTTGTTCGACCATGTTCTGCGTACAGTTGATGACTGAGGTGTAAATGGTCGTCAACCTCAGCATCCCAGGCTTCAACGTCACGTCTGCTATTCCAGGTGAAAACTCGGTTAAGCACTCAGCGAGCGGGCCGAACGGCCAAATCGCTTTCCCCTGGCGCCCGCAGGTAAACTTTGATATTGAGGTGTCGGTTTGGCACGGCGCGGTCCAGTTTGGAGGGCTTACTGCACTGGACATGATATCGCAATATCCCAATTACGTCTTCACCGTCGACGGGTTCCACTCACTCCTCTTACACGGGAGCTCTTTGTCCGGAGACTTCATCGGCTTGAATAATCGTGACCGCTACTTAGATGCAGTCCAGGGACTATACAGGCGGTATATGGCACAAGTGGCATCCTTAAAAATGCGAGTCCCCCTGAACGCCACCGCGCAGGAAACTTCCGAGGCTGAGAAGTGTCTTGCCACTTGGATTGACCCAAACCGCTCGGTACTTCGTCAGAGCGAGCCTTCCAAATGGGTGCTGCAAGTCATCTTGGGGATGATGTCCGTCTGTGGCCTCCCCGCGTACCTGTTGATGGACACTAAAGAGGTTCTGCCGCACAACCCGTGCAGCATTGCAGGCCTGGCGGCGCTACTTGCCGGAAGCAAGTTGTGTAGGGACGATTTCTCAAAGACGAGAGTCTGTGGCCAGCCTCCATGTGGGAAGTGCTCATGGATGCCGCCAGCTGTTCAGCCTGGGTTGGTGGGATGAATGTGATAGATGGTGTAGCGCGGCGGGTGTCAAGGTTCGGTATCGATGTTGGCGATGCTCGATGGGATAACCTGAAGCCGGGCGATGGAGGCATCTGTGTAACGATTACGAGAGCAATAGATCTTGAAGTGGGTAAACGCATCTGTGCCCGACCATTTTTTGGCCCATGCACAACTTCTTGCTCTACACACTCATCTACCTAGGTAGTAAGTGAATGAACAGCTGGTCTACATGGGAATCTCATGGCATGGATCTATCGATTATCGCCGCATCTACACTGCTCCCAAAATCCAGTCACTCTATACGTGCGCCTAGGTATATCCGGTAACATCTTTGTCGTCCAAGTCCCAGTCTCGCTCCGCGCCTCTCTGAACTTTCTCTTCTCTCCAGAAGGCCAAATCAGAACTCCAATGATTTCTCTATCCGAAGAGGAAGTTGTTGAAGGATCACTTGTGGAGTCTTGGGAATATTGGATGATTGGTCTCGTCTGCTTCAGCAATAGGGATCTACCTGTGATTCAGAAATCGACCTTTGTTAGAAGGCGGCGGGGCGCTTCAAGGCCAGCAGACGAGATCCTTCCCCCCCCCCCCCCAACCTTCAATGCGTCCACCGGGACCGCAGAGCCACCAACCCTGCTCCAGTGGATGTTGCACGCTACTTTTACATGTACTAGCTCTAGTATAGCGAGTAGGCTTTCGTCCGCGCGTATGAGCCTTTTTACACCCAAACGCTCGAGAGAAGCGTACAGAACTGGATCGAAACGGAGAGTTGACCTCCTGCCTCGTTGAGATAGCTATTGGTCATGAATGATACGATCCTGACAGGCACGGGACCTGGCACTACATATGTACATGGCGCTTGGCTAGGTCTCACTGCTAACAAGTATTGGCACAAGTGCAACGGCAACATGCAGAGATGGCACGAGTTCTGGCACTACCTTGGTCACCTCTCTCCTGAACTGCGTTCTCCGGCTCCATCCGTACAGGACAATGCACCGTGGGGTAACATTGAGCCTCCCTGTGCACCTTCTCAGGGGTAGCAAGCCTCACTCCCAGTAAGGTCTGCCTGAGTCCGACCAGTCTTCTTGTTTCTCTGCGCGAGACGCCGGATTGATGTTCGCTTGATCAGCCTCTATGGCTACCTACAGCTGCATGGGAGCGAAACTGCCATGGACAGGGTGAAGTGTCTAGTCCAACTGCTTGTTAGTGTCATCTTGGACCGGCGAGACGCTGAGTCCTCAAGTCAGTCACCGGCATGCTATGATACTTGTACGTTGTGTTGTTCTCGATCTGGTGTTCTGCCAAATGAAGTCGAACGATGTGTCTCACTTGACAACGAGAATGTCACAGCCTAAAATATACATTCCGGATGCAGCCTGCTGTTGCACAGCAGCGCGGTGCCATCTTTCTATGGACAGCTTGGTGCGGAGAAACCCGGCGTCGGGGTACCCCAGCTTTCCCCCAGCCTCGCCACGACCGCCGTCAGCCGATCCGGTGGGCCCCGATCGTACGACGCCTCCGTCAGAACGGCCTTTTCAAGACCATGCGTACGTCTGATTTGGGCGTCATGTGGAACCGCAAATTCGCCGGCACACAATGCCATTTCACGGCGCCGTCTCTGAACATTGAGCAATCAGCCCATCACCGGAAATGGGCCAAGATTGGTGGCCGCATGTGATCCCATTGGAATGCCTCACTTGTAAATCTCTGGTTAATCAGAGATTTACTTAAACGATGAGAATCTGCACAAGCTGTCGAATCTGTCTGCACTCTCTCCATCATACAAATCAAATCACCCTCGAACTACACCAAAGTACCAGTGAACTCAGCTTGAAGCTACACAAATCTTGTCAATCCTACCCCTGCCAAGAACACCACACACAACCAGCAGTCATGGCCACCACTATGAGACACCACGCACACCATGTGCACCATCAAGAACCCGCAGTCCATGACTCCACCTTTTTCTTCGTCGGCCCCTTCGACGACAACACCCTCTACCGTGGGCTGCAAGCCCTCAAGCCCATCAACACATCCCTCTTCAACACCACCACCGTCTCGAAGAACTCCTCTCTCACCGCCTCGCCCATCTCTGAGCACGGCGACTTCTTCGACGACGACAGCGACGACAGCGCCATCCTGGGGGACGACGAGGAGCACGACGACGACGAGCTCCCACGCTCCCCACGGAGGCGTCACTCCGGCGCCATGTCCATCAGCTCGGAAGACCTGCCCTTCTGCTACGACAGGGAGGCGCTCCGGAGGGACACCGCCGCGCACCGCGAGAGACACCACCAGCAGCTCAAGGGCCTGCAGCGGTCGGGGGGTCACGCGGGCACCTTTGCAGCCCACGAGCAGTGGGACCGTGAGGTCGACGGGCCCTCGATGGCCCTCTGGGTGCCAGAGTCTCAGCGGTCTGCCGCCGACTGCAAGAGGAGACGGGTCGAGAAATCACGGTCCATGCCGGCGAGCTCCAGTGCTCCGGTGAACGAGGGCTTGCCACCATGCCACAGTTCGGAACTCGAAGGACCGATGATGGCTCTGTGGGGGATTTGAAAACTGCAACACCTGAGCAGCAGAAATGTAACATCATGTGCTATGAACGGGAATATGGGATTCTGCATCAGACTACAGAAGGCGTTCAGGAATCTGCATAAAAGGGCATTTACAGATGTTAGAATTGGAAGAGTGGACACGCATCCAGGCGTACGAGATTTCGTTTCACGATTCTCTTTTCAAATGAACCAAATCAACTCATTTTATGGATCACAAACTTTGGAACAACGACTACGTTCTTCTGCCTTGTCTTCAAGCAATCATCATCCCGCGTGACGAATGTCGTACCAGTGATTTCCAGCGACTGTCTTGCTGCAGATTGAGAGCTTGCCAACCCTTTTGGAAAATCCCGAGGGCTCAATCACCCACGCCTGGCCCTATGTCCGCTGAGCTAAATCTGGATTATTACCCAGTCATGCTTCTCTTGCCTTGTAGCTAATCTTCGAGCCTTCTTTTTCTTGCCTTGATGTCTGTACATTCAGCATTTTACATGCTCTTAGGCGTTTACGTGCGGCAATTTGAGACTGGCGACTCACGAGAACGTCCACGGGCTACCTACTGTTCAATACTATACCGTGTTAAAATCTTCCACTGCTACTGATAACGAGGAAGATCCATAAAGGAACCACTATGAAGGTCCCAGAACAAGCAGACCCCAGGCTTCTCATGATGTACCTCATATTGTGGGCTACCACCTGCCCCCCGGCGCCCCCTCGGCCTAGCCACAAGTTTCCTCACCGCAGCTATGGGGGCTGACGCCTGTTCAGATCACTCCTGAAGACCGTCGAGGCCAGATATGCTCGCTGATGTGCTCGCTGATCAACCTTGCCCACGCGGTGGTTCTCCAGATGCCGTCGTCCGACTCTCAGAACAGTTCTCTAGCTACCATTCCTACTGACAGGCGCATTTCCCCCGTCGAAGTTGAGAGTTTGGCCTGTCTAGTAGTGCCTCTCAGGGTTGCAAATCGTCCAAGCTCACGATTTGGCGAATCTCGCCCATCCTCCGATACTTCCCAGGTTCTGGAAAACCCAGCACAGTCCATGCAGAAGACTGGGGGACTCTTCGTCGTGGGTAGACATTTCCAAGGAAAACATAGACTACGCGAGGTTGATGCGGAAGGCCTGGTCCAGCAAAGGCCTATGATATTGTTGGCATGCAGAACACCCGTATGGCACAGGTTGCTTTAGGCATCATCCACATGAGCTACACTGAGGAAGAAGTGTCCACGGACTCTAGGCGATGGCCCTGTGGCGGCTCATCACCCCGATGAACTTGCCCAGGCGTATGTAAGAATGAGCGCAGGTAGATGAAGACGAGGACGCGATGCTGAGCGCCCTGGTCAAGTTGCTGCCAGAGGTGCAAAAGACACGAGTGTCAGAAGAAATCAGCACCAGGACACACAAGGCGTGACAATTGGCTGTTTGCAACTCGTTGTGGGGGTATCTACTCTACTCGAGTCCGTCTACTCTTGCCACTGCTCCACCTGCGACGGCTCCCCTGCCTTGTAGGCCGATATTCACCATGCTAAGATTGTGTTCCCTTCGCGCTGTGCGCCTCTATGATGGGTCCTTGATACAAAAGAAAAGGGTGAGGTGTCGAAGATGCCCTAGACAGCGGGCACTTGGTTTTTTCACTTCAGCACTCGCTCTCCCAGGGTCTGAGTGGGACGGGGCGCAGTAAAGTCTGACGATGATCTCTTGGGTTGTCTGGAGAAGAGGAGACCCGCTAAGCCCCGTTCTTGGCCCCAGGTCCTTTGCGATTCATCAGGTTGGTGAAGAAGTTCTGCAAGTTCTCGGTATCGATAGGTTGCTGGTCTTGGGCCCCCTCAACTGGGCTCTCCGGCTCGGGCGACGAGGCGTACGTTTGGCGATCCTTGTCAAGGCGTTAGTCACATCAGCAGCCCCATTACTCTCCCTGCTCTCAGAGACCAGTGACATACCTGCAGCCGCTTGACCATATCATCGGCGTCGACCTGGATGCCACCAACGTTGAACTGCACCGGCCCAATATGATCGCTAACATGGGCCGTTCTGCCGTCTTCTTCAGCCGCCTTGGCTTGCTTGTCTTTGGACAAGGCCTTTGTGTCCGCGCGTTCCCGATCCTCCTCCGTGATCTTCACCCTGTATGCCTCGAGTTGCTTATTCCGCGCCTCGAGAAAGACCTGGGTATCCTGCGTCTCGACCTCCAACGTTGTTGAATGTGTGTCACGACCGGCCATCTGCAGCGCGTCGTTGGTAGGGTTTCGGACCGAACCTTCGAACATGGTCACCGCCGATCCAGGTGTGATCTCGTAACCATCCGCGTCGTACTCGGTATTATCGGCCGTTCCATTCTCCGCAGTATCCGCGTTTCGTCCGGGTGGCGGAAATTTGGTTTCGAGGTCAATGGACCATCCTTCGCTGACAGCCTCCACGTCGAAACCCTCCCGTAATACTCTGATCTTGCTCCAGGAATCCCAGTTTGGAGGTACAGCCACCTTGTCCCGGTCGATGACGTTGGGTTTTAGGGGCTGCTTCTTGAGTAGGGAGTATATGCCGAGACTCGAGTGGACGAGGGTCTGTAGCTGTGATGGTACTGAAGGCGCTGTGTAGATCAAAGAGGCGCCGTCTGTTTGCTGTTAGCATGCGAACGTTCAAGAGCTCAAGCGATACTACTTACGCCTCAGTAATATTGTGCGCATGAACTGTAGAACGACGTCGAATTCTTCCTCCTTCCAGCCTTGTGTCTTCTCCAGGACTTCCATTTGCTCTGCCTATGCTGTTGTTAGCCTGTGAAAAGCCATCAATGAACACGAGACGAGACAACTCACGTTCTGGCAGACAACGCAGAGTGGCAGGCCAAGGGGCTCCTCCCATTCTCCCGGACCTAGGGGCAATGACACATCTCCCTCAGCAGCTGCTGTCGCCGCTGTGCCGTCGAGGTTCAACGAGCCGCCTCGCCCTCTATCTTTCCACTGGCTCATCACCTCCTCCATAGTTATCTTGTTCTCGTCTGGCAGGGCAAGCAGGACGGTGCGCAGGAGCAGCAACCATTCTCTGAGTTGCCGAACCCATGCCCATGGCTCGGACCAGTCTAGCAAAACGACAAGAACTGTGCTCGGTATCGATTGCGGAGTGAGAAGAGGTTTGATTAAAGGAGCGAAGGAGGGCGAGGGGCTGGTAAGGAGGTATGTTGAGATGCGGGCGAGTATATCTGCTGCACGTCAGCTGCTGCCCCGATGGCAAGGCAATGGGATGTTTCACACCTTCGTGGTCCGCGTCGAGTAGGTCGTAGTATGTATATCCGAGGGCGAACTGGTTCGCGACAGGCGGTATCTTCTTCTGCCTATCAAAATTCCTGCGCAGCTCGTTGTTGGAGAGCGACTCAACAAAGTCCCGCTGCGACTCGACGGTGCCACCTGATGGAGGAGAGGCCAGGTCAGCAACTCTAGTTCTTCCTAAATCGCACGGTCTGATGACGGTCAGTCGGCATACCCATCACAAGCAAGTTCTTCTCCGGTAAGCGCTTGCCGCTGGCGACAGAGTCGAGCATGGAGCTCCACATGTCCTTCTTCGGCTCGCCATTCTTGCCCTCCGAGTTGCCAGAGCCGGAGGCGCTGGTGTATGTCGAGAAGCGGTTGCTGTTGGTCGCTGCCATGCCTGCTACACCTTCACGAGATCCTTTAAGGTCGGGCGCAAGACCTGCGACTCATCGCTGGTGGTGGGAGGAGGGCCTCGGCTGCGTGGGGTGCGGTGTGGAGAGCGGAATGGCCTTGGGACAGCTCGGACGCGCTTTCGTTCGTAAGGGTTAGGGACGCGTCGAGCCAAGTTTGCGGGTCGTCTGCCGGGTCTGGAGCGTCTTGTGATTTTTGTTGGCCGAGGGTTGGAAGGCTGCGCTGGGTGTGAGAGTTCGATTCGGGATGTTCGTCCCACCGGCAACACCTGTCATTGGGAGGAGGTTGTAGGAGCTTGTTTTGTTTGGACATTTGGGTCTCTGAGCCTATGAGAAATTGGGGCCCTGGCACGAAAAGTTGCAGGGGTGATGCTTTCAGAGGAGGCTTCAGGGTTTGAGCAGTGACAGACCAGAATAGGTCTCCGCATACCGCAATAATGATACAGCAGACCTACAGTTGGTCCTATGGCACTGACTGAGTGTATTCGTATCTGGACTTTGTGGCTTCTTGATTCAACGGACTGATCTCCTGTATTCCTTTTTTTTTTTCCTCCTTTTTTTTCCATGGCTCAGATCTTTGATTGTGATAGATTGACGCGAACAGCTCCGGGTGCTTTGCCAGGTTCGACAGCATATCAAACCTAGATCGAATGCCCGGAACCAGAAAATCATAGCATAGTCTGTCCAAAGTATTTTGCTACAGATACAACGCTTTCTGGATACCTCGATTGTCCTATTTCAGTTGAGGTGTCAGTACGAAGTGGAAATCGAGAACCTGCAGCGCGTGGCGCAATCGCAAGGTCTTGGTGGTCTAGCACTGGCGCCGGCCCCCACTGCAGCGATCCCCTGCCAGTGTCAGCCTTCCACCAACGTCACCCCAAAATTTAGCCTAGCCTTGCGTCGATTCTACTCCCGATCTTTCGAACGAAACTCTTATACTACCAGCGCGGCCATACCAGAATCGCATCGGGGGCATTGTTCTTCTGCAAAACTCCCCAGGCTTCTCCGCGCTCTGTGCTTGGTATCGTCAATCCTACTTAGCTCTTATACTCGTCTCCAGGCGTCCGCGCCTCACCACCGCCCAACATGAACAAGATCCGCGCAATACAGGAGCTCAACAAGAAGGAGATCGAGCAGGGAATGTACGTCCACATCCACCCCGTCCCGCCCTCTCGTTCAGACATCTACGACTCGAAGAGAGATCTTATCTAACAACTCGCCTTTCACTCTAGCTCCCCCAACGCCTCCTGGCATGTCGACTACCGCGACACGGCCTTCATCTACTTCGGTGGCCTGCCCTACGAGCTCTCCGAGGGCGACGTGATCACCATCTTCTCCCAGTACGGCGAGCCCGTCTACCTCAGGCTCGCCCGCGACCGCGAGACGGGCAAGAGCCGGGGGTTCGGCTGGCTCAAGTACGAGGACCAGCGCAGCTGCGACCTGGCGGTCGACAACCTGGGCGGCGCGACCATCGGCGGCCGGATGGTCAGCGTGGACCACGCGCGGTACAAGATGCGCGACGACGAGGACTGGGAGGAGGGCAAGGTCGGGTGGGAGGATATCATGGCGCGGGAGAAGGCCGAGAAGGAGGCGCAGGGGGCCGCGGAGGATACGGACATGGGCAGTGGGAGTGGGACGGATACGGATGAGGAGATTAGGCGGGCGAGGCCCATGTTGAAGGAAGAGCGGGAATTGGAGTTACTTATCGAGGGACACGACGACGATGATCCCATGAAGGAGTTCCTGGTGGAGGAGAAGAAGAAGGAGGTCGACGAGGCACTCCGCAGAGAGCGGAAGAGGAAGGAGCGCGAGCAAAAGCACAAGAGCCGGCACCATCGGTCGCATCGGTCAAGACGAGATGACAGCGAAGGTGAGGAGGACAGGCGGAGACATAGGAGGAGACGCGATGAGGAGGATGATCGGCGCAAGGACAGGTCGCACAGGGAGGATACCGACGAAGACGACCGCCGCGCCAGGAGACGTCATGATTCGCTCGAACGGGAGAGTAGACGAGACGACGATCGCGACCGGAGGCGAGACCGCGACTCTGATCGTCGTCGACTTGATCGGAAGGAGTCTGATGATTACGAGAGTCGCAGGCATCGGGGCTCTGAACAAGAGCAGAGACGTCGTCGGGACAGGAGTCGCTCACCCTAGGTCTTTCACGAAGTTCAGGAAAGATCAATTCGCATTAGATACCCTTGAATGAAGGCGATTCTTCCGATGATCAACTAGTCGAGACCACAGCCCCCTTTAGTCAGTCTGTAACTGCCAGTCCTGTTATCCCGGCGCAATTATTGTCGCTAGAGTGAGTTCCCAGCAGGGAAACCTTCAACGCCATTCTGGGTAGCAAATCGAAGGCAATGAATCAACCGATGTATGCTCGACATTTGAGCCTACGGCAATGAACACAACAAGAAGCCTGAAGACGGTTTCGTAAACGATTTGGGCAATCCCGAACCATCATTCCGTTGGACCAGGGGAATCCCTTGAGTGTACCACGTCGAAATGAGAAACGCCCCAAGCTTTCAATCACAGCTCCTGAAAGTAGTGCTTGAAACCAACACGCGCAATGAAGCGCTTGCCAGCATCATCCCGCGCCATCTGGAACTTCTCCCAGCGGGCATCGAGGCCCACGCCCACGACGACCAGGTGCTCCTCGTCATACCAACCGATGACGCCCTTCTGAGGCTTCGTGGTGCCGAGGGTCGTACCATCGGCCAGCGGGGCGAGAGGGGCGCCAAGAGCGGGCTCGTCCGTGCTGAAAGGGATAGAGGTGAACGAGTACGTGTCGGAGAAGACACGGGGCAGGCCGGGAACCTGACCCAGCCAGCCCCACTTGCCCTTGCCGTCGTTGCCGTTAGAGTGGCCGGCGCCGCTGGCGCTACCGGGGCGGCTGCTGGGCAGGTTGGGCGCGGTGATGGGGCTGAACGGGGCGAGGTCCGACTTGACGTTGGGGTGGGGGATGTCGAAGATGTGCAAAGTGCCCTTGTCGGAGGTGGAAGCCAGCATGGTGCTCGAGGGACTGAAACACAGGTCGAAGATGGTCGCCACGTCCATGCCGCGTCGGACCTCACAGACGGTGGCGCAGTTGATGGTGCTGTAGACACGGATGATGGTGCCCTGAAGCAGTGTTACAAGACCTACAGTCCATTTTCGTACGGATATAACACAAATGCGCTTGTGGATAGGAGCGAAGAGGTGGGAGAAGTAGACTCACCCTGTCGCTCGCCGATGCGAGTAGTTGGCCGTCTGGGCTGAAGGCCAGGGCGCGTAGAGGAGTATCATGAGCCGGGATGATACTTACGTTGCCAGTGGTTAGCTCGATAATCTGGATTTGGCCAGGGGTGCGGCCAGGGAATGCCACCTGCTTCTTGGAGAGACAGACAAGCCCACTAAGGTTGTCTGCAGTCTCGTAGGCCATGAGCAGGTCGGCATTGCGCAGACTGTGGATGTGGATATGGTTCTGGAGAGCGATGACGACCTTGCCAACAGCGACCTTGACGGCACGGATGGATCTGTCGGCGCTGATCTCGAGACTGGCTCGCTGTTTGGCCTCGTCCCACAGAATGACCTGGAGATGGTGTCAGCATGGCAGCATGGCGGCATGTAAGCAGGGGAAACTACCTTGTGGGTGGCAAACTTGGGGCGGCGCCCTCCTCCGACAATGGCGATGACATTCGAAACACCCATCATCTGCGCGACACCGATGCCAGCAGCAAGGTCTGTACGACGTGTCAGTTTCACCTCTGAACATCAGAGACACCGCCGATGGAATTCACCTTTCTTGAGCATCGACGTGCCCTGCTCAGTCCTGAATACTATTGTATAGTGTTAGCATACAAAAGGCCGCGATTATGTGTGCCAAGGTACTACCCACCCATGAAGCCGTTCTCGAGACCGATGGCATAGCACGACTTGTCCTCGTTGAAGGTCACGGACAAGACGCGCTTCGGCTTGAGTGGCTCGATCTTGGGACGAGTATCCATTGTGACGGCGTGTGATGCTTTGTCTGACGCTTCAAATAGGAGAACTCGTTGGACTCGATGGACTCGAAGGCACCGATGAGGTTATAAATGGAGCAGAAACCGAGTTCAAGACAAAGGCGTTGTGGTTGTGGAAAGACGAAACTCGACTGCAGAGAGAAGCAGGTAACGTCCAAATCCAGAGGTAGCTGCCTAGCCTTTGTTATCTGTCAAGAAGCATGATGCTCGAGGGTGAGTCGCAAAAGCGGGTCTGCGAAGACGACCTATCGTGTGAGCGACTTTGAGCTAGCTGTAGGGTCGAGGTGAAGTCGTCGTGGCCTAGTCAAGGCCTCCGGAGGCTCAGTGAGCGGTTGATGGGGGGACAGTTGAGACAGGCCTCCTCATTCACAACCTGATTAACCAAGTCTGGTAACAGTAAGAAAATGGATTATTAAATGCAGTAAAGGAGCAAAAATGAAAGATTATTGTAAATGAACAGAGTAGAGAAAGACTGCCTAGTATATTATGTTGATAGAGCATGCGAATGGTCTGGGTGTAAGTGCTATAAGCTGGCTGGTGTAGTTGTTGGTCCTACGGGGGAGGTCAGCCGCAGCTGGCAGCAACTGGTCTGGACTGGCCATCGTCTCGTCTTGTGTAGCCGCCTCAGAAGCTGTTGATGCACAGTTCCCCACTGCTGCAATCACGCTAAGCTTAAGCTGGAATGGCTTCATTTGGAGCAGACTTGGTCTGTGCGGCCTGGCTTGGCCCCTGAGATTCGCTGGCAGCGGCAGCTCCCAGGTGAGTTGGCGGGAGGTGGAATTGGAGGTCGGCAGAGGAGAAGAAGCTCCCAGGCTCCATGCCACACGGCACGGCCTAGAGACGAGGGCAACGACTAGCAGAGCGACATGGGACGGGGAGAGGCTGCAACCATAAATTGTGAAATTGCGCTTCCCGCTCCACTCTTCTTTCGTACCCCGTACGGGTGCTGGTACCCAAGTCGAGTGCAACCATTGATTGACCTGCAGCAGTCGACCCTTGGCTTTCTTTCCGTTCCCCCTTTCCACTTCAACGTGGGCCATCCATCACCTTCGTCAACGACAACCCAAAACCTTCGACCGTACAGCCCAATTGACGGAAACACTCACCAGTCAGTCTACACAGCAGGTATTGAGAATCCTAGTGCGGCTGTCTTGTTGCGAACTCTGCAGATTTTGTTTGGTATCCTTCGCCTCCTTCGCCACTAGCAGCCATGTCTTCCCCAGCTGTATGTTTGCTGTCGTCTCTTCTGTACATCACGAGTCAATCTGGACTTACCGCGTGCCCAAACTCCATCTCGCGACACACGTCAACGACCGCTGCTTGCATCGCACTGCGTCGCATGTCTTCTTGCTACCTACATATTAACTGACATTCTATGATCCCACAGAAGATGATTCGCCGCAAGAAGAACGTGAAGAAGGGAATTCAGTTCTGCCTGATGGTTTGCGGAGCGTCTGGCACTGGTGAGTTTGATCTTCCCCGGAGCTTTGCATCTCAGCCCATCCGCGTTCTTCATCCCCCCCCCCTTCCGCGCCGAGCCATTGACCTTTGCTGACCACGTCCTTGATAATCCCACAGGCAGAACCACCTTTGTCAACACCCTCTGTGGAAAGAGTGTCCTCGGTCACCGGGACTCAGACGACCCAAGCGGCGCGCATGTTGAGGATGGCGTCAAGATCAAGCCCTACACCGTCGGTACGAACTGCCACTCCTCCCTCCGATCTCGTCCAATTTGTATCTGACCTTCGCACAGAGCTCGAGCTCGATGAGGAGGGTACCCGTATCTCCTTGACCATCGTCGATACCCCAGGTTTCGGTGACCAAGTCGACAATGAGGCAAGGTGCGACAACTCATCCCGACCTCATTCCCGCGTTTCACCGCTAACGCTGAGCTCCTAGCTTCTCCGAGATTGTTGGATTCCTCGAGCGGCAATACGACGACATTCTGTCCGAGGAGTCGCGTATCAAGCGTAACCCTCGCTTCAGAGACAACCGTGTCCACGCCATGCTCTACTTCATTACGCCCACCGGTCACGGGTACGTCTCAACCACTGGACAGCAATGGCTCCGCAAATGCTAACGTCTGACATAGCCTTCGCGAGCTGGATATCGAGCTGATGAAGCGCCTCGCTCCCCGTGTCAACGTCATTCCCGTCATCGGTCGCGCCGACTCCCTGACCCCTGCCGAGCTCGCCGAGTCCAAGAAGCTGGTGATGGAGGACATCGAGCACTATCGCATCCCCGTCTACAACTTCCCTTATGATATTGAGGAAGATGACGAGGACACGGTCGAGGAAAACGCGGAGCTGCGGGGTCTCATGCCCTTCGCTATCGTCGGTTCGGAGGAGACTGTCGAGATTGGTGGTCGCACGGTCCGCGCTCGCCAGTACCCTTGGGGCGTCGTGGAGGTTGACAACCCTCGCCACTCCGACTTCTTGGCTATCCGATCCGCCCTGCTGCATAGCCATTTGGCCGACCTCAAGGAGATTACCCACGACTTCTTGTACGAGAATTACCGTACCGAGAAGCTGTCCAAGAGCGTGGAGGGTGGCGCTGGAGTGTATGTCCATCTTATGATTCCCAAACTTCAAGGTCCGGAACTAACCCGCTCTTTGCAGCGACTCCTCGATGAACCCCGAGGATCTGGCTTCCCAGTCCGTCCGTCTCAAGGAAGAGCAGCTCCGCCGAGAGGAGGAGAAGCTGCGCGAGATCGAGATCAAGGTCCAGCGCGAGATCAACGAGAAGCGCCAAGAACTGTTGGCCCGGGAGTCTCAGCTCCGCGAGATCGAGGCACGCATGCAACGGGAGGCGTCCGCTTCGACCCCTATCCCAGAGGCCAACGGCGAGACAGAAGCTTAAGCAAGTCCAGAAAGGTTGTGGTATTTCAGTGGGTACAAGCACATGTGTCTCGCGAGTTGCTGGCCACTTCTATGACAAGATGCACGTCTTGCTTTTGCGACTGCCAATTCGTGCGAAGTTCATTTGGAAGCGAATACAGTGCTGACAGAGAGCGGAATCTACTGGTTGGCACTGCGGCGCCGGGAGCTCTGGTTTCCATGGTCCGGAACTGGGTCTCTACACAAAACAATCGGGCGTGCCCGTCCTCTTGATAATGATACCCTCCGTGCCTCTAAAAGAGCAGGTAAAAAGGGAAGACAGGCAAGAGAGGGGTGAGGTTGGAAGAAAAGAGACACAGGGCTTCTCGCATTTCTTTTTCCAATACGTCTTTTCTCCACTGTGGTGTTGGCTCGTCACTTGATGGGCTGATCGTTCTCTACAGACGTTTGGGTTCTTTTTTCTACCACTTATTTTTAGTAGAGGACTTCTAATGCAGATAACCTAAATTCATGTTTCGTCAGTGGGCTGCAGAGTGATCTGGCAGGCGCAAGCGGCTGGCTCCGACGTTGGGCACTTCATCATTGAGCGATCCACATTATCATTACAATCTGAAGAGTGTTATTTCGATGTTGGTACGACCTAAAGCAATACAAGCATGAGGCTTAAAGCTCCCAATTCCAAACGCCGATGATTCCACCGCTTTCCATACCCAACCACTGCAATACTTGGAACAACAGACCGTGAGGCTGGATCGTGAGGATCAAAGTGGAATTTTGTAAACGAGTTCGTTTATTCTTGACGTTTGGGCTTCACGCGTCCGATTCCCAGTGTGTGCGCCACCTTAAAGCTTCAGCAAATCCACTCTTGGCCGGCAGCATAGAATGTAACCCTCTCTTCTCTGATTCTGCCCTTCCTCCAAAATCGTCGTATTGAGCCTCCCCCGAGCCTCACTCGCTAAGCCTTTAGTTGTTCTGCTGGCTGTTCAGAATCCGCAGAATTGCCAAGAACAGGTTGATGATGTCCAGATACAGGCTGATCGCGGCCGCAATCTCCTCCTCGACGTGATGCTTCCGCATGACAAGCTGCGTGTCGACTAGAATGTATCCGGAGAAGATCAACGCGGCAAGACCGCCATAGATGAGCTCGCCGGTGGAGCTGTACGGGAAGAACATGGCCATGAACCCGAACAGAATGAGCCCCCAGAGGCCACCAAACAGGTAGGGCATCCATGACGTAAAATCGTACTTGGTCTGGCAGGCGAAGGCGGTCAGGAAGATGAAGATGCCACCGGTGAGCAGCACCGCGTTGAGGACGATGGAGGTCTTGTAGAAGGACACGACGACGGATATGGTGTAGGCCTCCAGCAGGGTGAACCCCCCGAGGAAGAGCAGGTTCGTTGGATACGAGTGGCGCTTCCAGTATGTAAGTAGCATCATGCCGATCGCACCGAACATCTATAAGCGGACACGTTCATCAGTATTCTCGTTCCGTCTTCTCTGCGCTTGAAGGTAGGCACTTTGTATACATACCGAGATGAAGACCAGGGCCGGGTGTGACTGGATCCAGTCCTTGTACGACTCGCTCACGAAGCTGACAGTGCTCACAGCGCCGGTGACGAGGAGCTGGACAGTCAGGATGGTGTAGACCTTGCGGATAAACTGATTGCGGATGTCGACGGTGGCCTCCGCGACGCTGCCGCCAAACTTGAAGTCGTCGGGTACGTCATCGTCGCCGTCGAAGCTGTCGGCGCGCGCAACGCCCGAGAAGAGGCGCGCTTCGTCGTCGTCGGCGGCCTGGTAGGACGGCGGTGGCTGGCTGTAGGGTGGGGCTGCATCGGCCGCGGTTCCTGCTGCAGGCACCGCGTCCGGATCGTGCTGTGGGGCGGGGGCGTATTTGGTGCTCGACATGGTTGCGCGGGCAGTTGGGTCCCCTTTGTCGATGATGAAATGATGGCAAGGGCGGGTAGACTGATGGTGTCGAAACGTTGTTGGCAGAAGTTGAGGAAGGGAAAGAAAGGAGTGTAGGTGTAACGAGAGGAGGAGAATAAGCTTAGGCTTGATGGAGGCGTCAGGCGAAAGGACGACGGAAGGTCGTAGAAAGCCCGGTGCAAGTCGGCCTGCGGCGATGACCAGGTGATGCGGCTCACCTCGGGTGCCCTTGTAACCTGGGCCTTTGGAGCCCTCGCGCCCCATTTAGCGCCGTGGGGAAGCTGCAAACACTCTACTGCGTCAAACTCCCTCCAACATGTGACTAAGCGCGCCTTTGTGCTGTACGCTTTACAAAGTAGATTTACAAAAGCGGCACCCACATACTTTGTCTTCTTCACTCGGGAAACCTTGATGATAAGGTTGAACACAAATGTATGAGGCAACCTCGGGGCACTGACCGGCTCAACGTCAGCACTTTGCAGCCAGCCTCATCACACAGCACTTCGAAAGAGCGCAACTACTGACGAGCCAGCCGATCGTTGGGACCCATCCCATTCTACAAAGGAAGTACAGAGCTGTTGCAGCCAGAGCTGTGCGTGTAAAGCATCAGAGCAAACGTCAGTAATGGGCCTAAGTTTTGTCCAATGCCTCCCAGGAGACCTCGTTTCTATTCCTGCCAGGGGCTCCGCCAAGACGGCCATGGTCGCTGGTGTTGCTGACCGCATGCCTGAGACAGCGACATGTGACATCCATCATCTCCACCGACATAGAATGAGGAACTTGGCGTCAACAGTGTGGAACGAATCCGCTTCGTCGGTCTTCAAGTCTTGGAATAGTGCGGTCATGGCAGACGCTGTGATTCTGGCAAGAACACGAGGCTTGAACGATGAACGTCTGGCGGAACTCGCCACGCGTCTTCTTGGTATCTACTTTCACAGGTATGGAATGTCGGACATCGCGTATATAATCATCCTAGGCACAGAAAGCAAGTCTCGATGCTTCACTTTCCTGAAGCGCAAGATTCGATGACATCTTGCTCGCCTACATAGTAGTGAACTAAAGATGAGGCTACGAGCCCGCTCAGAACCATCGTCCACGGCCTGCTCCTCCGTGAGGGCGTTGTGCCTCCCTCGCTCATTAGGGTAAGCTTGAGTCAATGGTGCCTGTGATTTATCGAGCATTTACAGGGACCAGACAAGCCCAATCTTGCATCGAGTTACCTCTTCACTCATGATTATCCGAGGACAAAATGGCCTTTGGCAAATGCTCGCTATGGGGAAACGCCCACCAATTATCACCGTCGGGAACCAATGTGACGTGCCGCCAAGTATTCGCAACTGACTTGAGAAACCCGAACAGTAATTCATTCACTGGGCTGCAGGACTGAAACTGAGTGGCATTTCAACATGACGTGATCAGGAGGAGGGTGAGTGCCTCGCTTGTTGAATTCAAAGACTGTTCAAATTTGCAACAGAGCAATACTCAATAAGCGAATATTGTCATGCAACAAGATTAGACGACGGAAAAAGGGTGATGATCGTCGTCTCTATCACAAAACAGCCCTTATTTCGCAGCCAGAGCCGTGCGCTACGTCGCAACAAGATCACGTCTGTGTGTTTGAGACGAAATTTGCATACGTGAATATTAGTCTCGGACGGCGGATGAGCATAGTTCAGTGACATTGTGCGTTCCATCTTGTCGGAGAAGACGACCAAACAAAGATAGGGTCCTCCATGTTTACAACGTGAGAAAGAGACTTGTTCCTTGCCTATGGTCGGGGAACACTGAGATTGGATTTCTCTGTGATAAGGTCAGGAGTCCATAGAGACTGCGGGGATGTTCTCAACATTTATTACGTGCAGAATGCAGCGCGTCCTTTCCCCGCCTGAATCCCGGCCCAGGTTGGAAATTCCAAGAGCACCCTTGGCCTGGGGCTTGCGACTCTTCCGCGGGCGAGGCGCTGAAGTACCACCCCCTAGCTCACCGCCTGCCCAAGCTCCCGTTCCGCGGAACCCTCCCAGCGCCTCCCAAGTGCCGCTCTGGAACCCTGCCAGCCTCCCCGCGGCCAATTGAGAGCCGCCTCAGGCGATACGGACCTAGACCAGATCAGGGGTGCTGCAACTGTTGAACCGCGCCAGCGGCCTGCAAACCAAGAAAAAATAGCTCCAGGGTCCTCCACCGTCTTGCAGCTGGGGTGCGGTTCTACAGGTGGCCACTGCTCCTCAATTGATGAGCACTGCTCGGCTCGTATCGTATCAACCGATTGATTTACTGATCGCACCCCTCGAGCTGTACCTCTTGTCGACATCCAACCTCCCAATTTGTCGTCGCCTCCCTCCTCTTTCTCTTCCTGACTCAAGAGATGATCTGACTCCTACAATCGACCGCGGTTGAGTCCTGTCCGAGATCTGTGAAACTTGGAGCGCAGGGACGAACAGCCGAGCAGTCGCCTGCGATAGCTTTCTTCTTCCCACGTACGATTCGGAAACAATACAACATTGAGCGAACCGGCCTCGAATCTTGTTGCCCTCCTCCTTGATTCGATCGAGCCGATCGCGCACCTGCACCTTTGGAAGCTTGTGCCAGAGGCGACAAGACACGACTCGACACGATTCGCCCTCCGACTTTCGCCCTTTTCCTGTCGCAGCTCCGGCGCTACCTCCTTCCCGCCGCCCTCCCCCCTCCTTCGACCCCTCCTCTACTGCGCCAATTGATCGAGCCCGAGCTGTACAGTCGCAATCATGTCCTCCCCAACCGTCAACGGTGGTCCTCAGCAGGACCACGCACCAGTTGCGGGCTCCAGCAGGTCCAGTTCGGAGTCGAAGCGGCCTTCTTCGTCCTCTGTCAAGCGCACATACTCGCACAAGAAGGAGCCCATGAACGGGCCCCTGTACATGCAGACCTGCAACAACACTGTCCTCGTCAGGCGCGTCAAGCGAAAAGGAGATGGCCCTTCTAAGCAATTGGCCCGCTGGTTCGTCGAGAATCAAATCGGTACGATATGCCTCCGACCCATTTCATGATCTTGGTCCCAGCAAAGTGCCACCAGTCGAGGAAAACTTCTCAGAATGTCTTGACTGCTGTCGCCCCACCACACCTTTGAGTGTGGCGGTACTGCACCGCATGAGTGGCGTTCTCAGGGCTACGCGCCAGCCTGCGCTGCGGAGAAGGCTACACTACAGCCGACTGCTTTGCATGGCTAAGGGCTAACCTGCTGCTTCTCTAGGTTTCTCCTTCAACCTCTTGGCCCTTCTTTTCTGCGCTCATTACCTGCTACCCCGGTCCCAGGCGTATACGTCCAAGTTCTTCACCCTGCAGTACTACAACGATCGATCGCAAAAGTACGGCCTCGGCTTCGACGACACGTACTATGTGTTCCTCGTGGTTGTACTCTTCACGGGGCTGCGCGCCGCCGCCATGGAGTACTTCCTGGCCCCATTCGCAAAATATCTGGGTCTCCAAAAAAAGAAGGAAGTGACTCGCTTCAGTGAGCAGGCATGGCTCGTGCTCTACTGCGTTGTTTTCTGGACGCTGGGCGTCGTAAGTACACTTCATGTACCGTTGCAGGCTCTCGAGGCCTAGCAAATCCGCCACTCGATTGCTAACCTGGCCCTCCTGCCCAGTACCTCCACTACACCTCCCCTGCGTGGTTGAATCTAAGAAATCTCTGGGCCACCTGGCCGAATCGCGAGCTCGGAGGCTTGTTCAAGTTTTACGTCCTCACCCAGCTTGGGTTTTGGTTCCAGCAGGTGTTTGTTATCAACATCGAGGAGCGACGCAAGGACCACTGGCAGATGTTGAGCCACCATTTCATCACCATTGTTCTCATCTTCGCATCGTACCGATACCATTTCAACTATATCGGGAATGCAGTCTTCATCTTGTTCGACATTGGCGACATCCTTCTCTCGGTATGTTCGCCCAGCCGCTATGATTCTATAATAGTCAATGAGCTAATTGCGTTGCGTAGGGCTCGAAATGCCTAAAGTACGCGGGCTATACCAACGCCTGCGATGTGGGCTTTGGCCTGTTCATGTTGTCGTGGTTTGTGGGTCGCCACGTGCTGTTTAACATCGTCTGCTGGTCAATCTATCAGCACCCCTCCCAAATCCTGACTCGTGGATGTTACCGAGGTTCCCAGAATGACCTGGAAGGGCCTTTCGAACAGCCTGCGGGATATAGCCCCTATCTCGAGCCATTCCTCAAGTCTGACGGGCTCGTGTGCTGGCAACCAATCGTCACAAATAGCTTCCTGACACTACTGCTATCGCTGCAGGTGATCTGCCTCTTCTGGTTCGCCATGATCGTCAAGGTCGCCGTCCGCGTTCTAAGTGGTGCTGGAGCGGACGATGTTCGAAGTGATGATGAGGGTGAAGACGAAGAAGAGGACGAATTCGTGTACGAGGAGGCTCAGGCGTTTGAGGAAGAGGTGGGTGTTGAGGAACTCGACCTGAAGAGCTGGGAACGAAGGACTGGTGTTAAGAGGGCGACGACCACCGCCACCGGAGTTAGTCTGCCGGGTCACAGCGACCGCAAGGAGCTGCTGGGGCGTATTGGCTGTGAGAAGCAAGTCGACTGAGCCGCGACCAATTTCCTCGTCGATGGATTGACCGAAACGCTAGGCGAGTGCCGCAACTCGATACTCAAGAACACCAGACTCTGGGCCACGAGCCTACCGATACCTGCCTCGACTCGTTTCGTCCGTCATTGCGCGAAGCTGCATTTGTCAACGGACGCGGTTCTGACCTACCCTAGCATTTGTGATGTCCAGGCGACATCCGAAATACTCTTCGTACATACCACAAGACCAAAAGTTGGCGCAACGGAGTTCGATTCTGGCTTAGATCTCTACTGGTTGCCTTTCTGGGAGAAAGACTTTCCTGTTTCGGGATCAGTCCGCATTTCTCAACATGGACCAGGCGAGAAGAAAGGGGCCGGTTGGTGAGGATGGGCAGGCAAAAAACCAACATAAAAAAACCACCCAAAAAATGGAAAAGTGATCGGAATTCCTTCTTGATGAATAAACGAGGGGCCACGGCATTGAATGAGGGTATTTTGTCCCCTGTTATCTTCGCACGTTTACTGCATGGTCAGCAGTCAGTCTTCTGTTTCCGACACTAGAGTTTTGGGATCAGGAATAAGGCTATAGCTATCTATACCCCAACCCAGAGGCATTAGGCAGTGCGCCGTCATTTGATATGGGTAGGAATGCAAGAATTTTGTTTCTCAGTTGTTTTGTCCAATGGTCTCTCGGCTTGATGAGATGTGCTACTTGTTGCAGGTTCCAGATCCGTGCTCGGCGATGACCTCACATTAACACGGTTCTCTAGGACGCTCCTGTCATTTTTTACGAGTACACCTTTAGATAAGGTTCTTTGTTTTCCTTTTGAACATTCTGCTGATGGCAACTGATAACCGTTATACTTCTCATGCACGGCCTTCTAAGCTTCTCGTGCTAATATTTTCACTTCCATAAAAGGTGTATGCCTTCCGTCTTCGTTATCACGGACGACCGGGGGAGAATAAACGACTTTGGTACATCTTTGAGTTGCACGGGTCTTTCTTGAGGACAAATCCACATGCCGCTGGAACTGGCAGATCGAAGCTGCCGGAGACGACATCAACAAGCCAGACTACAGAGATTCGGTGATGTATGATCAGCCGAGCGAAAACCCGACAGATCTCTAGCTCACCCGTGTGTGAGAATCTGGAAGCCAACGCTTGTGACGGCAGCACCCGAGGTGCTAATGCATGAGACAGAGGCTCGGCGCTTCGTGGGCTGAGATCGGTGACGTGGTAATGGTGTACCGGCGGAAGCCACCTAACACCGGGTGTTCGCACGCCAGGAAAACAATGCTGTGGTGACAGTGTTGAAGGGAAAGAAAAGGGGACCTCCCAAAGGCAACCACTTGACGCCGGCACGGCCGGTGATGCTCTTTATAGGCGACGTCGGAGGTCGTGCGCACGCCGGCGCCAGTAGTACGATCGAACCTGGAGTGGGGGAGCTCTGCTAGACGTACAAGAATGAGCCCGTGGACGTGTAACGAGGAGCTCCGAGAGGCGCGCTGGACATCCGAGTCTGCATGTGGCTGTACGATCGGATGCCTCTCGGCAGCCCCCGTCGGCCCGTGGCTTTCCAGGAGCCGGCCGGCTTACAGCTGTCCAGGAATGCCTAGCGCAGAGGCCGCACATAGCTGGCAAGGGAGGAAGCTGTGCGGGACCTTTCGATGTAATTCCAAGCACATGTACGAGGAAAGGTCTGCCGTCGAGGGGCCGTGCTTCTGGGGTTCACCTCCTCCTTGGTCCTCTTCGCAACCTAGCAGAGTAGGGCCCATCTCTGGCAAGTCTCGTCTCCTTGCGACGTATTTTACCTCCAGACAGGCTTTGATCACAAGGAATCGCCACGGGATTTCAAAATGTACAGTACTGTGCATGTTCTCCTGTCATGAGGTATTCCAATACCTGGTTATAGAGAGCAAAACCATTGGCTTTCAGACTTGCTGAGTTTACACACCATGAAAGATGCAGGATTTCGTGGTTCTCATGTGGATTCGGATGCTGCTTCACGGGAAGATGGGAAAAGGGAATTCGATTGACGAAATTTGAGATACGTATTCAGTGACAAAGCTCAAATTCCAGATTTTCGCAACGTCGAGTCTGGCGGCAAATACTGTACAGTTTTCCATCGCACATACCTACCTAAATAGGTACCTATGCACTTACATAGTGTTCAGGCGGGTGGCGGTGAAGTGGCGCTCGAGGGTGCTCGCCAACCCGCCGAGATTCGCAACAGCATCGAACAGTTGGCACCAGAGACCAAAAATCTCGGATTAGATCTCGGGTGCGCAATATGCAATGAGGGAAAGACACACGCGGCAGCCCGTCATTTTCACAATCTAGGACGCTAGAGCCCGACAAGAAACAGGTGCGTCCCCAGCGCCCCAAAGAAGGGATGTCTGAAACCAAGACACCTCACATCAGCACGTAAGACAGCCTCGTCCGATCCCTGCGTCATCAACGTCGCAGCCTCGCGTCGGAACCCTGCGATCCCGATGCAAGGCTACCACGCTAGAGCGGTGACAGTTGTACCAGACCGGAAGGAGCCTCGATGTTCCTTCAGCCTTGCCCTCAAAATACCAACCGCGGTCACCCCGCGCTGCCTTTTCCCAGCCCCTGTCCAGTATGGCTGAACTGCTTTCTCCAACATGACTCTCGAATGGGAACAAAGACACCATCCGCGGCTTGCCATGTGGGCATGTACACGCGCCTTTGTGCTAACAAAAGAACAATGTCTAGGTATGCACGTGGTCGTCAAGCGGCAGGTGCGACGCCCCGGTTCGTCATTGTCCATACCAAGAGCTCGGCAGGCCAATCCCGGGTTGAAGCCCGTTCTATATTCACAAGCTAGGGACATGTTTCACACGATGACGGCACGGGGGCAAAAAGCGCCAGTCTTGGATACAAACATCCACACTTCTAGGAAATAGCAATTATATTTGCACGAACCAGGTAACCCGACCAACTATAGACTTTTGACAGATTTTATTTCTCATTGGTGTAAAACAATCGCTCTCCGAAAAGGGGACGGGCCCACTCGAAAGGCGGACTCGGCAACGAAAGGGAAGAAGTTATGTGTCCGGATGCAAACATGTGCCACTCCCAAAGCCCCCTGCCTTCTTGTCTTCCAGTGCCTCTTCCTCGTATGCCGGCATCACTTCGTCAGGGTGGTTGAGGATGCAATAAATGCAATAACGATTATGCTCTGCGTGTACGCCTGAAACAAGAAACCACTTTGCGCACAACTCTCCTCCTCAAGGAGGCTGCTGCCCTGGCAGAATGCTGCCATTATGAGCGTAGAGATCGATACAAGCCGCGAAATATTTGACTGTGCCGCCGCCAGTGCGTTGGAAGAGAACCGTGACGCTGAGGGACTCCCAAGCTTGAGCATGGAAGCCAACTGAGCTGAAGAGCAGACTATAGTAATGACGTGATCTCGACGAGGGCGTGGCCGAGGGGCGCGAGGACGTTGGTGGCGTACTCAGTCTCAACGTTACCGGCGGGCCAGTAGTTGCAGACGGAGAAGTAGCCGGGGTAGCTGGGATCCAGGGTGCCGGCCTCGCAGTACTGTACGTGGCAGCCCATGGAGGTGGTCCCGGCCCAGATGACCTGGGAGTAGTGGCCCCACTTCTCGAAGAGAGCCATGTTGGGCTCGATGCCGTAGCCAGGGTACAGCTCAATCTCGTTGTTGTACCACGAGTTGGTGATACTGGAAGCGAGGAAAGTGTTGGCGTCAGTCTCGAGGGGCTCGCCGGCGATGTAGGCGATGTTCTGGCCGTACGCCTGTCCATCCGTGACCCCGATGGTCCTAAAGAAGTTGGATCAGCATCATCTACTGGTGCAGTCATACCCTGTGGGAAAAGAACGTACACATCGTGCTCAAAGGTGCAGCGAGCAGCGAGAGTAGCGGCATAGCCAGCCGCCGTGTCGTTGTAGACCAGATCAGGCGCAGAGCTGTTGGCACGGTGGATATTGTGCTGGTAGACCGCAATTCCAGCGAAGTCGGTGGGGGATGCTGCTGCAGCAGGGGCCGAGGACGAAGATGATGAAGTCTCAGGAGCCACAGCGGCCTTGGGGGTCTCGGTCGATGAGCTGGTTGGACCGACGGTCACGGTCACAAGAGCAGGAGCCTGGGGGGTAGGAGTCGTCGCGGGGGTTGGGGCAGGGGCGGGGATCTCCTGGTACACGGTGTACTGGACATCAACAATAGAAGTTTGCGTGAAGGTTTGATACACGATATCAACCTCGCGGTTCTTCAGAGGGCCAGCCAGGGCGATGCTGGCGGCGCCAGACAGAAGGATCAAAGACGACTTCATTTTTGTTGGAATTGTTCAGCGTGAATCAAAAAGAGTGAAGACTGCGTGGAGTGTCAGTTGTGTTTTGTCTGTTCTCGACAAAGAATATGTGGAAAAAGAAGTGAAAATTTAAAGATAGTGAGATTTGATAGGGAAAGGAAAGGATGTGGTGTAGAGAATAGGAAATAAGAATCACTGCTTAGAAACAGAAGGAAACTGTATCAACAAGGGAACGTGAAGTGAAGGGGGTAAATATATGAGTGTGGATTTCCCCATGGCGGGAGAGAATCATATTTGGCCATTGTGTTAGAAGACCCCATATTTAGCCCAACAGGGCGCACTTCTGATATCGGTCCTTTGGTGACTGCGACCGGGTAGACAGAGCGGGACGGCACGTTTTGTTCTCGAAGGCCACAAAGGGTAACGGGTCCCGTTGCCGAAAGGGGCCTGATGTCCTCCTCATGGCGGGCACAATGGGGACTCTCAGTTGGGGGACGCGCGCGGGAACACTAAAGAGAAGTGATATGACACCAAACAATCACCCATGCAGCGAAAACCCTACGTACCTTGATGCGTTCCAGTGGAGATGACGAGGCTTGTCGAAAGATCAAACGGAGAGGGCGAGGCGAGGCGGGGCGGGGCGACTTAAGAACAGTCGAGCACTGCTGAGTTCGTGATCCGTCTAGGATTTGAGACTGAGTCGAGGGCTGGTCTGGAACGAGACTAGTCGGTCCAAGGAGGCACAGAAAGAATCAAGACGTCGGACAGGAAGTCGAGGCTCGGAGCGGTCGTGAAGCACAAGAGATCTGGTGATAACTGCAGACAAGGCAGGGCGAAACGGGCTGGCGGACAAGAATGAATGGACGGCTGAACAAGCAGCGAGAGAGCGTTGTTGTTGAAGAAAATGAAAGGATGGCGCAAAAAGACTGGCCGTGGAGCGAACCGGATGAGGCCTTTGACGCAAAGGGATCAAGTGCAGATATGCTGTGGGAGAAGGAGGAGGAAAGAAAAGAATGTATGCGGGTATGCACTGCAGATATTAAGGTTTGGGAACTGGAGGGCCGGGCTGAACATTTGGAAGGACAAGCCAGGCCAAGAACTACCAGGTTCCCAGCCGTGTGCCAGGAAACGCCAGGGCACGGCCATGCACGGCAAATAGGCTGGCCCCACTCGTCACTTTGAACAACCCGAAGGAGGCTTGTCAGTGGCTTCGAGGCCGGACCCAGCGGACGGATAGTGGACCATCTCCGGTGTTAATTGTCACCTCAGTGTCGTTCAGGGGGACGGCTCATGCTGTATAGCAGGAGACTAGCCCTGGCCCGCGGTGCCACGACGGAGGAGCAAGCGTGAGGTCAATGCAAGATCAGTTCTGATCGAGGCACGAGAGAGATGACACACTCCACCGCTGGCTCCACCTTGGTTCGAGGCCCCGGGAATGGAGGGAAATCAAGCCTTAGAGGGTGGAAGCGTCACTGTCACGGTCCCTTGGGGATCGTCAGCCATTCCTGAATCGACTGTCTGTGTCGTTGGTCTGCAGCCCGTCATCGGTCTGTCGAAGCTCTGCTGGATCTGTTGGGATCGATGCAACTCCATCCTGATGCTGCAAACCAAAAGAATCAGCTCCAGCCTTGGCCCTGGTTGACCAACGAGTCGCCCGCCGCAGCCAACACACGCTCCAACGGCCGCCACCGCCTCAGCTCGCCTATAACCAGCCCTTCGATGCAATTTGCTGCGAGGGAAAAATGCAGGGAGGCAAGGAAGCCTGGTGTCAGTCCAAGTGCCCCGTCCCATGTGCAGTGTCGGACCGCCATTGTGGGCCGGGCAATGCGAATCCTGCGATGGCATCTCCTCTGCCCAGCGGCCACAGACCTGTATGCCCAGGAAGTTGGGCCGGCAGGCCGGTCAATCTTCTTCCCTGGGATACTTTCCGGATGGAGAACGGGTCTTGGGCAGGTCTTGGACACTGCCTGTGCAGTTACCAGAAGTTACGTACATACGTTTGGCATCTACGATACCCCGGGTAGGGGCCGGGAGACGGGGTTGATGGCGATGGCGATGGGTGACATCTTGACCCCACACTGTCGTTGCATCATGAACGTAATCCACCCATCGAAGTGCCAAGTGTGCATTGACGGTGACATTCGCGACAATCACCGAGTGACATGATCATTCTTCAAGCCGACTTGCGCCGATACTGCACTGCGTGAGGGCTCTCACGAGGCCTCGCCAAGTACCTCATGGAGGTGAATTACCGGGCTTCATGCAGTTGGCCGTGCCGCGGATGGTTAGATTTAGGCTCAGGACCATGTTCTTGCCGTCACTCTCCGTCAGGGCCGGGGCGGCAGCGGTGGGTGAGAGGGGAAAGGGGAGGAGGGCGCCTCGGTGAGATGGCACGGGTCTCGACTCTCGCTTGGTCGGAGTTGATCGGTGTGGTTGAACGTCACGCACTAGACTGAGAGCCTCGCGGATGCGTCGAGGTTTGAGGTTTCCAAACCCCCCCCCCCCCCGAGGCTTGAAATTAGTCTTCTGCCCCTGCCTTAGCTCGTCCCAGGCCCCCCTGCACCCGACCCCTGCCCAGCCCTTGCCCAGCCCTTGCCCAGCGTACCGGGCCTGCAGGTCTGCAGGTGCCACTGACAACAGGCCTGCCAGTGGTGAGCCGCAGCTCCATCCCTGCCGTCTGCCGGATCTTCAGCAAGGGTAGACGGGCGTGGGCTGGGCGGTTCGTACTTTCCCCATATTGATCCTGCCGGCAGATTGGCTCGAGAGGCTGCAGGGACGGGCTCCTGAAACGCGTCCCAATTTGCCCGCCCGCCCGGCTTCATCTTCATGTCATCCCATCTATTGAGTTTATGATCGTCCCGAACTGCAGCTGTTTGATGACATGGCCACAAGCGCAGAAACAGATAAACCAACGGCTCTCACGGCGTCGATGGCTGGCGACTTGCATCTGACGAGTTTTCCCAAAGCGAGATGACGGTCAAGAGCATGTCCTGAGGTGGGTTGAGCTCGCTTTTCGAGTTTCTTTCTTCTTCTCGAAACACTGAACAAATGAGATTTCAAGAACAGCCGCGTGCGTATTGCCGAAAACCTGTTTCCTGATTACGCCTGTCACTATTTGAGATTGCCGTCTAAGTGGCCGACAATTTGAGTTCATGGGAAGCATGACGGTCATCAAGGAACGAACCCCTTCTGCGTGCTTTATTAGACACCAAAATCACGGCATCTGCTGCCGTCCTCCACGCTGCTTACTGCATGGTTGTACAGCGTGGGCCCATGCACGTGGCATACAAATCATCGACTCTAGCTGTCCCTTCGGCAACCTTGAGCCGCTCGCTCACCTTTTTCTAGCCGCATCACAGTGCATACACATGCAAGCTCACCAAAATCTTGCAGCCGCGTTCCCCCCTGATCGGGTCTTTCCTGTCCTTTTGAGCCATTTATTCCATAATCTGCAGGTGTTATCATGACACTGCTTGCAATGCAGTGTACTTTGTACTTGTACATGGAATGTTCGCGACCTGTCCTCGACGGCCGTCGTGTTGGTGGCCGCCTTGCACACATATCGTGACCCCCACACCGTGTCCACTCAATACTTGTATTGTCGCTCTCACACGCGGCCGCCACTGCGAGATGCAGCTGCCCATACGTGGGCCGGACCCCAAAATCGTCACATGTAGTCCTTGGGCCTCGATGTTCTCTGGGACTGCCAAGTCAAGCCCTCTTCTGCGCCTGAGAGGCAGCAGCCGCTGGCCACAACCAACATCGGGCTCAGAACCTACGGAGCAAACATCATGTCTCCTCCACGGGATACCAGGTCTGCCTCTCAATTGGCCGGACAGCAAGTACGCCAACGTTTTGATTAGCGACGGGGGCGCGGCCTAGAAATCAGGTCTGGCTGTTTCCACGGGCGTGCCGGTCGACGAGGCGCCACAAGCGTCATCCCGGCCTGGTGTTTTTCTTCGTCTATACTGAAAACGGACGTTTGTCTCGGAGTTTGGGTTCTGATGCCTCGATCCGATGCGAATACTGGCGAAGTAGGGCTCAGACTAAGGCAGTCACTCGGAGGAGCAACGACGACCCGGATAGACTGTTGTCTACCTGGTCACGCTTGTGTCATCTCCAGCCCTTCGTTTCGCGGTTCTCTTTCAGCTCCAGCATTGGTGGCCCGAGTGGGCCGCGTGGCATTGCCCTGCCGTCTTGTGTGGCCAATGGCAGTTGGCTCCGAAGATTTGAGGCGTGCGCCTCCTTCAAGCCCCCCACAAGGCTGCTGTCTTCCTCTGCCTGAGGCTGAGCCTAGCAGACGTGTCGTCGTGGATGAACGTCTCATCTGGACTGTTGCACGCCTGGTCACATGCCCGCCACTACTTCATGGCGTACACGGATGGTTCCGTCTCGGAGAAGCCTCCAGCCAGTGTCATCGGCCAGCTTGAGACGACACGAGACAGGCGGACGAACGAGACCCTTTTTGGGCGTGAGTCTGCGTCATTATCCCTATAGGGTTGTCTCTGTGAGTCTGCAGTACAGAAGGGCGGCGAACAAGAAGGAATCTATCCTGCCGGGCCGCTTCATCGTGCAAGACGTCGGTGTCAGACTCAAAGGGTGTCTGGTCTGGCTCTAGCACAGAATCGCCTAGCCCAACATGCGCGTCGTGTGACCCACAGCCGACAAATCTGTGCCGAAGACCGGATCTACATCGTGTCAGGACACAAGACCTTGCGGCTCATATCGCTTTGTGGCGATCACTACCCTGGGCTTGGGACGATCACAAGAGGGCTGTGCTCCTTTTCGTGATGGTGCACCCGTTTACGCAGTATGTTGACATACTTCTACGTAAGCATCCGCTCTCCCATCCGAATGGATTGGTAATCGCCACGTGAGTGAGTGTGTGTGACGGTTCCGCGTCCATCTCGACTCTACAAGACGTTCAGCATCGCCTGCAGGGAGAAACTTGCCCTTGCCGTTCTCCCACCAAAGTCTCACAGGTGTCGACAACGCTTGGTATTTTGCCCACGACGTTGAGACACCTGAGTTGTCATCTAGACAGACAAGCAGGCAGGCAGGCCTCTCGCCATACGTTTCCGATCCCGTCCAAAGAGCTCCTAGTGCTTGGCTGCTCGGCTGTTGAGACTGCCCATTGCATGCTTTTGGAATCAACATAGGGCTGCATTAGCCAGTCTTGTCTGCTCGAAGGGGGCGCGATCCAAGCGAGCAGTCCATGTTCGGGAGCTGAGGCGCTGGGAGGCGGCTTCGGAGCTCACGCCCCGTGCCGTGTGCCTGCCGCTTGGCTTGAGCCGTCCGGAACGGGGTCGTTTCATGTTTCCTGCGGCTGTGGAATAGGAAGAGTTCCGATCGGCACATAATTGACTCCAGACTAGCTAGGCAACTGGCGGTGCTTTGCTGCTCTTTTTTCCCGCTGACGCGCGGCTTGGGGCGTCTTAGAAGCCGAGGATCACCGACCACGAACTCACTTACACGCCGCGTCCTTTGCGTACCGCACGGCCAAGACGCGCCGACTTCTCGAGTGAGCTGTCGGTAGTTCTTTCCTTTGTTGCGACAGGATGGGAGCAGTCTCGCCCTACCTCCGTCAATACAACATCGAGTAAGGTCGCACAAGGCTGCGCCAGTCATCTACGTGGAGCTGACGTGGTACAGAGCGGCACGCCGCGGCCTGTAGCTTGCCCTCTCGGTGTCTCGGAATGTGGTGATGGAGGGTAGCCCAGTGCTCAGGAGTGACAAGACAGGGTGTTGTTGACCTGTCAGGTTCGGAATGATAGGCCTGAGGTGAGTCTTGACCGGCTGTGTGTTTCGGGAGATGATTGGACTATTGTGATGTCTTGGGGATCGTGGCCGTTCTGTTGTTCTTAGTTTGGAAGAGATGGGTGAGGAGGATCATTAGCTGTAGCTGTGTTACTCAGGTAAGTGGTGAGTTATCTAAGTGAGTGTGTTGTAGAGCAGGCAGAGGAGGCCTCAGTCGTGAAGCCAGGCTGTTGATTCCTAGGTCTTCGGACTGCGTACTGCCGCGAGACAAGTAGGCAGCTGTCCTGTCGTGGTTTTTCTGCCTTCAGGACACGTGTGTTGACGTACAGCCGTTTGCGTAGCTGAGAAGCAGTCGTCGAGGAGGCGACTTTAGGCTAATGATCACAGAAACCTGCATGAACTCTCCCCACGCCCGTGGCACGCAGTAAGTCGAGCATATCTCCAAATCATCGAGAACTCGCTGGCACTAGGACCTCAGTAGCTGTATTCCGCTTAAGGAACCCATTTTCAGCAGGTACATGTGCAAATTGCGCATCGAGCGGGACGCGATCTTCCTGTTCCCTCTGGCTTCCAGACGACCTTCAGCCTTCCAAAGTCGGACACCAAGTAGTGAGGCTAGTGTGAATGCAAGATACGGCTCGTTTTGAACGAGGGCTAGGCCGTTCGTTAAGTCCTGCGAATGATATTCACCAAGTCGGCCCCTCCAAGCGTATGTTGATAAAATATGGGGCGACCAGAAGTGGCTTTATGATTGTGGTCTTTTTTTGTATTCGTTTCTCGTCTAGAGTATACACACTTTTCGCGCCCCTCGTGCCCTCGTCCTCTCTTCTGAGAGTACCACACGCACAGTCGCCTCTCGCTCGAGGCGGAAGCATCGCCCGTAGCATCTATGACGACTCCTTGGCGTCGTCGTACTTGGCATACCGTTGGTGTGGGATGGGTGCGTGCGCGAAGATCTGTTGTGCCCGCATGTGGACAGGGATCTTTCCACCTGCGTCAGGGATCGTCTTTTCGATTTTCTGGAGGTCGAGATTGTCAGTACCACAGAACGTGTATGGTAGAGTATGGAACTAACCAAGTTGTGGAAGACGCATTTGTTCAGCCGCCATTCAGCGGGTCGGCACTGCCACAGCTGGTGGTTGTTGGTATCCAGACACTGCCAGTGCGCCCGGAACTCCTCTAAGCAGTGCTTGTTCACATCCTCAACCCTGCAAAGATGCGCCCTGTCAGCATTGCTCTTTCAAGCATGATCGAGCCTCGAGGCGCCTGCCTCTAGAACCCGGGCTCTCGTCCCCAAGACTCGCCCCCTCCGAGCGCAGATCCACACGCCCGGTCGCGAGGAAACGTCCTTGCAGGACCACAGACACTGTGAGAATGCACATACACACTCCTCGCACACCTCGTCACCCTCCTGCCCTCCTTCAAGCACTCAAACTCGCCCTTGCCGGGGTTCTCGGTCTTGCACTGCATGTAATCATCGTTGTAGTCGCGGCACCGGGCGCCGATGAAGAAGGAAGCGGACAGCAGAGGAGCGGAGCTGGCGCCGAGCTCCTTGACCTTGGGAATCGACTCGGGGAGCGGCGTGGTATCGTAGAGCTGCTGCTGGGAGAACCTGTGTCGCGATAGTCAGTCCCGGTCCTGGGAATCTTTGTGTGAGAGGTGGGTGTTTCGACGCTTCACCCGAGCCAGTCGAGCTGCAGTGGCGTGGTTCAGCGCCAATTGACTTACTGGACCTTTCGCGACGCCATCTTGGCAGTGTGTGGACTCGAGAGAGGTTCGTGGTGGTGACGGGGCGATCGGATTGGATGTCGATGTCGTCGGCGTCGGCAAGCTACACTTGGGAGGTGAGGTCGTTTGGTAAACGGTTTGAGGCGGGCGTAATTGGTCAGAGCACCGGTGAGCTGGACCCACAGGAACAAGGCCCGACTGGGGTGCAAGTTGCAGCGTGTTGGCGGCCTGGTAGCCTGGTGGGCAAGCAGCCTGCAGGGATGGCTCAAGAAGCTTGGACTTTTTTCCATGCTGCGAACATTGCGGCTGCATTCGCGCGTGCAACAACGCGCCCGTCAAGGTCCGCTCCGCCAAAAGTTGTACGGACACACACCACAACATTGGCTTACGTCGCAAATGTCTCCTCCTACCTCGACGACACATCTGGGATAACCTGATCTGCTTTCTTCGGAGCTCTTCTCCTCAACGTGTGACTTGGGATTGTCTTCATCTGGCGCTCAACTGCATGATTTGATACCCTTTGTATTGTTTTCCTTAGCAGCGACTTTGGGTCGGTTTTCTTCTTTTTCTCCTCCCTCCTACTCGATCTGGACAGCTCATCTGCAGGCGACCGAGCCTTTCCATCCTACCCCGACCATCTTCAGCCTCCTCCGAGCAGATCCTCATATTCAAAATGTCGCTGTTTGGCAAACCTGCAGGCGGCCCGTCCTTATTCGGCAACACCAACACCGCATCCTCAAACCCCTTCGGACAGTCGACATCCACACAGCAGCAGCAACCCGCTCAACCGCTCAGTCTCTTTGGCCAAAGTGCAGCAGCTTCAAACAACCATCAGCAGCAGCAACAGCAGCAGCAACAGCAGCAGCAACAACAACAACAACAGCAGCAACAACAACAACAGCAGGCAGCCCCGCTGGGCCAGTCTCTCTTCGGCCAGACCCAGAACAACCCAGCTGCTACTCTGCAATTCCAGCAGGGTGTCACCTACAGTACGTTTATCTTTCCTTCCTCAAATGCTGCCTCTGGACCAAGTTTCTTTCACGTGCCCCCCCACCCCCATGGTGGGAGACAAGATGTCCTACCTGGATGGCATTATCCCCTTCTGGGCTAACAGAACCACCATCTCAGATGATCAAATGGTACCCCAGCGCCTCGGCGCCCTCGTCAACAAATGGAACCCTCAAAGCTCTGAATGCGCTTTCAAGCACTACTTCTACAATAAGGTCGATGAGGCTATCGTCCCCTTCTTCCACCCGGGACCCAGCGATAACCCCAAGGAGTGGGAGGAGGCTCTGCAGAACAAGCCCGCCCCCGGCATGATGCCCGTGCTGGCCTCTGGTTTCGCCGCCGTCGCGGAGCGCCTTAAGAATCAGCGCAACGTGATCAGCATCTTTAACCAGCGCCTGCACGAGATCAACAACTGCCTCGACTCCATCCTCAGCAAGCACGACCTCGACTGGAGCGTCAAGATGATCGAGGCCCGCCGGAAACACGAAATCCTGCGGAGGCGCACGCTGGTGCTCGCTAGGAAGGTGCAAGTGCTGCGGAATCGAGGATATGCGCTATCTGGCGATGAGGATGAGTTGCGGATAAAGCTGGAGACCATGGAGCGGGCTGTGCAAGACCCGGCGGTCAACGCTCGACTGGACGAGCTGTGGAGCCGCCTCATCTTCTTACGGGAGCAGGCACAGTTCATCAAGGACGAGCTGGCGAAGAAGGGTCTGGGCGAGGATCAGGGTCTTGACAGCGAGGTGGAGGTCAAGGTCAAAAAGGTGAGCATCCCTGTCTTAGTAGGATGGAGACAGGCATCCCGGCTAACAAAGGCCGCTAGATTGTCGAAGACTACGAGAAGCAACTCCAGCACTTACGAAAGGAGTGCGAATTGATCAAGAAGGACTACGAGGAGTACGAGAAGGATCACCCGAACTTGAAAGCGAAGACAGCCGCCTGAAGTTGAGAGGGGCAATGCAAGGGACACCTAGCAATCCATACCTACGATTACTCGACAGTCCCGCGTGGGAATGTCAATCGATGACGAAACCACGACTTGGGTGTCTGTACAACAGGGCAGTACTGGCGGAAGCACGCCGAAGAGGGACGGCCGAGGACGTGAAGAGAAACAGGCCGGTAAGAAGAACATCCACGAGTCTCGCGAACCAGTTGGAAGTCGATCTGGCGAGTCGCGAACAACCAGCCGGGTAGATATCAGTCGAGGAGCGTGTCTTGAAGATCCTCGATTGAAGGAGAAGGGGGACGGGGAACACGTTGGGAAAAGCTGAAGGCTCGGAGACATGAGCACGAGCGTAGCAGCACCGCGCAGTCAGCAGATGCGCCTCGCGCGCCGAGGTAGACAAGTTTTAATGGGGGATGGCGAAAATGCCACTCAAAACCCACACGAAGTTCTGCGAGAGCACCGCAACAATGCATGCACGCATGGCGCACCAGCACTATCTCTTCAGCTTCTGCCCACTTCTGTGATCGTAATCAAGACGCCGCGTCCGGCATCTTCCAAGCCACCATATCGTCCCTGACCTCCCACTCGTTCACCTCCCTCGCGCTCTTGAATCCACTCCGGCCCCTCTCACTATCGATGGTGTTGGCCAGACTCGTCAAGCTCTCGCTCCGGCCGCGCAGGAGCCCGCGCATGCTACTCCGCTCGCTGTCCTTGCTCCCATCTCGCCGGTGCCCCGGCCCTCCTCGATGACCGCCGCCCCCGTGATGTCCTCCGTGTCCATTTCCGTGCTCGAGCCGCACCGTGAATGCGCTCTCGCCACTGCCCTGGCGCGCATGGTGTCTCTTGCCGCCCCCGCCGCCGCGCCTCCCAGCATCACCCGGGCGCAGGAAGTCGTCGGCGCCGCCCGTGGAAGATCCACTGTCCTCGCGGCGGAACTTGCCGCGGCCGCCGAAACTGCCGCGGCCCTTGCGGTGACCATGACCGCGCGGCGTCGTGACGTCGTCTTCGTCGTCGCCGCCGTCCGGCCCGTAGAAGACGGGCCCGTCGGGCCCGAACCCGTCGCCGCCCTGGAAGATGTCCTCGATGCACTCGTCCGCGACCAGCTCGCCGGGGGAGCCGGCCCAGGACGCGGCGAGCGACCGCCGGTACATGTCCTGCATCTCGTACAGGTCGCGGGTCTTGGCGCCGCCGGCGCCCGAGAACTGCGCGCTCAGGCTCGCCGCGTCGTGCTCCGGGTGGGCGTCCTGGAAGTGCTGGCCGAACTCGGCCGACGTGTCGTTGGCAGCGGCGCCCGAGGATGAGCTCGAGATGCCCATGCCGAACACGGGCGCCGTCTTGAGCGGGGGCGCGAAGAAGTTGCGCTCGCCGTCGAGCTGGAGCATGAGGATGCCGATCTTGAGGGTGGAGTTGATCTTGGAGTCGGTCATCAGGTACCGCCTGATGATGCCCTCCTCGACGTACACCTCGGGCTGCGGCTGCGGCTGTTGGGGCCCTGGGTTCTCGGCGATGGACGGGGGCTTCGAGGCGTCAATGGACGTCTTCGGCGTCTTAGGGCTGTCGGCGGAGGGTGTGGTGGGCGTGGTGGTGGAGAGAGAGGACTTGTTGCGAGCATGGCTACCTGGTTGTTGCGACGCTGTTTTGGGACTCGACGACGAGGTCGTCGCCGCCGCCGCCGCGGCGCTTTCTCCGCCGCCACTAGCAGGGACGCTCGTGCCCCTCTTGCGCACACGAAACCCAGTGTCCCGCACGAAGGCCTCGCTCTCCTCGACGTACTCGGCCAGGTTCAGCGTCAGCTTGCCCAGGGTGATCCTCTCCTCGCGGCTGCCGCCCGTGGAGGTGGTGGTGGGAAACTCCTGCAGCACCTCGAGCTCGAGGTGGCACTCGGCGAGGCTGTTGTTCTTGTCGATGGCGAGGCGCACGGGGATGATCTTGCCATAGTTGTACTCGACGCGGTGGTTGGCGATGGGGGATTTGGGGGTGCGGCCCCGGTGCTCGCCATGGATGGAGTGTGGGAGGTGCCATTTTATGTGGGAAGAGCCGTGGACTAGGGGCACGTTATTGAGGTCGTAGATCTGGATGTTGGTCAGTATGTATGTCGACCAGGAGGAAGTGAAGAGCGTGAGTGTGTATATTGATTACCTTGAGATGAACTTCAAATTTGGGCTGATGCGTGGCATTAACGATTAGTCTGAGGCCATCGCACAAGAGCAATAGTGGAAGTAGAGAAGATGGCTTACCCTTCGAGCCTTGTTGACTACCGGGAGCAAGTGCAAGGTCTTGTTAGCCATGGTGACAGACAACCAAGAATGGCGGATTCAAATGTCATGGTGCGAGAACAGGCAACAGTGAATAGTCCAGAATAATGAGATATGTCAAAGTCATTCCAAACGACGGGCGAGTGCGAATGAGGCTGTTGGCTGAAGAAAGGGGAAGATAATCAAAGAAAGAAGTGAAGGGTAAGATCGAGGTTCAGAGTTGGAAAGGGCGATGGAATGTTGCCGTCAGCCACAAGCCACCTCCTACCGCCCGCGGCACTTCCGGAGTATTTCTGTCCTGGACGAGATACAAGACGGTCGAGAAGCAGGCTTACTTAGATGGGCCATCTCTCACACACATAAGCTCACATGCAGGTGACGGAGGTCTTATCACCCAACATGCGGCCGGGTAGGTATGTGACTGGCGAAGGGAGGGTGAGCAGTGAGCAGTGAGCAGTGGGCAGTGACGTCGGCACGCTCGGGTATCTCACGCAGTGCCAAATGCCAGCGCTGGCCCGTCGTCGCAGCCGAAACACCCACGGTGAAACCAATCGTTTGAGGGTCCCTTGTCTGGAAATGAAAGATAGATAGCTACTATCGCCTAAGAGGGTTCTGTCCCGATCCGATAAAGTGCAACATGCGAGCCTGCGGATACCTGAAGTCAGCGGCCGAATTGAGGTGACATCCCATGTTCATCAAAAAGGTGTGTCGAGGTGAAATGATTGCGGTAGGATTCCACGTCCGACCCGGGCTCATTTGTGCCGCGCGGATTGTTAGACTGAGTGGTAATGAACTTGAGCGGTCGCACACTACACTCACCCAAGGCTGTCTGTCGAATGATGCTCAACAGACTTTGACAATGCGACGTGGTATAACTCAAAAAGTTCGATCTGGTCGCACGTATCAATACTCCTAAAGGGGAGCCCTGGAAATGCTGCAATGCACGGATCGTCGCCGCCGCTAAGCTGTCAGCGGTGAGGTTGCATCCGCTGCCAGCTAACACCACCCTAGGGGGTATCTTTCAAAAGTGGCCGCGCACTTGTGCTTTGCACTGGGCAATGCTGCACGCCTCGGGGTGCTTCTATCTCACCCGCTGCAGCTACCATTCACTTTTTTGGGAGTCAATATCAAACTCACACTCCAGCTCCCGGCAGCACACATCGCGTGAGTGCACCTTGAAATTTACATAGCCAGCATGGCACCTCAGCCACCTCAAGCCGGAGGTCGACCCTCGGATGGCACCAGGAAGCGCAAAGAGCCTCCCCCCGCCTCAAACCCCTCCAGCAGAGATGCCAGCGCAGCTCGTTCTCACAAGCGCAACAAGGTGCGCGACGCACGCACCGTACGCAGCCAGCCTGCCGACGCCGCCCTCAAGAACGGCGAGCTGGACCTGCAGGCCTTTCTGTCGGCGCGCGAGTTCGAGATCAGGGCTCTCACGAACGGCATGCAGGCGTCCAAGAACGTCAACAACAGGCGCGCGTTCCAGCTCGTGCCACGCGGCCTGCGGAGGCGCACGGCGTCACATAATGTCAAGAAATTGCCCAAGCGGCTGAGGGCGAGGGCTAGGCGGGAGCAGGTCGAGGACAACACGCCGACGGTGGACGCGAGGCGGCGGAAGCCCAAGACGTCGAGAGGAAGGATCAGGGTGGAGAATGCCAGACGCTTGGGGATCCTGGCGCAAAAGAAAAAGAAGAGGAGGCTGAGGGAGCTCAGGGAGCGTGCCAAGAATGGCGAAGGAGGTGATGACAAGGGCAAGGAGGTGGAGGAGTCGGCTGCAATGAAGCAGTTGATCGAGACGAGGCCTGCCAGGCCCAAGATCAGGAGGAATGTGCTGAACGACCCGCCAAATCCCAAAGCAAAATTCAGAAAGCGTCAAATCGACAAGACCTGGCTCCCGACTCATCTGTGGCACGCGAAGAGGGCAAGGATGACGCCGCCCAAGGAGCCGCTCTGGAGATTTGCAATCCCGTTGACGCCAAACGAGAAGATTTACAGACCGACCCATCGAGCATCGACGGTGAAGGGTGCCATGGTCTGGGATATGAGCTATATGAGCACTATCGGTCTGTACGGCCACGAAGCCGGCATCGAACGGACGCTGAGGACTCTTGGCATGTCTCACGACAGTCTCTGGAATGACCGAGGCAATAAGTGGAGGGAGGGTCGCCGCAAGTGGTCCGGCTTCCTGAGCAAAGAAAGCGGAGGCGGGAGACGATTGATCGGCCCTTCCACGGCTATATGGAACCCAGAGTCACCCGCGTCCCAGACGTCCGAAGGAGTACAGCTGACCAAGAGAGCTGAGCGACAGGTCTACCTCAGATTGCACCCGTCGTGCTTCCTCGAAGTCTTCAACATTCTGACCAAGCTAATCAAGCGGGAGACACCGAGGTTGTATGTGGAGGATCTACGATTCGAGATTGGCAGTGTTGAACTCACTGGGCCCGGTGCAATCGAAGCACTTCGAGGTGTGATCCGCCCATTTCACCAAGACGACGGAACCAAAGAAGGCCATGCCGAGTCCTTGGAGTCACTCACGACCACAGCTACCATGGCCGCTTTGCCTACCGATGCTGTCTTAGGGTTCTCGGCCCAAGACCCGCGTCTCTGCTACCCACCACGGACAGTTCCGACGCCGTCAATGAGTACAGGACAAACGGTTGAGCTCGGCAACCCAGTCACTGAAGTTCGCCCACCGCCGTTCCTGTTGTTCGACCGCGATGCGCGGTTCAAGGCAACCCATTTCCCCTCACAACATGCAATCAACCGACGCAAAGGCACGAATCCACCCGGTCAGCCTCTCGATATCACCGAGTCAGACCCTCCCTTCCCCGTCGTCCTGTTCCGTTTGCGCGCAAAAGCATCTACGCAAGACACCTGGACGTTGCTCGCCCCGTGGAAGTGCATTCTACCCATCTGGTACAGCTTAGTCCACTACCCTCTCTCGACCGGCGGCAACCCACGGGTCGGCGGTTTGGACGAGCTAAGACAGGTGACTTTCGAACAAGGCCTGCCGTGGTTTCCAGGAGACATCACCGGAACGGACGCTGGGGTCGAGTGGGAGCTCGAGCAGCGCCAGAAGAGGAAGTCTGACTGGGCCCGCAGGCCGAAGTCGAAGAGGGTGGCGTGGGAGTCGCTTGACTTGGGTGCAGGTCGTAAGGGAGAGATTGGTCTGGGTTGGGCTAGTGAGTTCGAGAGGTTGTTTGGACTCCCACAACAATCAGAGACCGATGAAGAGCACACCGCAACACAGAGCACAGAGAAGGACACTGAATCTGCACTCATCAGCGACAAAAGCCAAGAGGCAAACATCGACACGAGGGACGGGGCCGCCTCGAATGACAAGCGACAAGCCGATGACGAGCACAGCGAAAACGTGAAGAAGGAGAAGACACCTCATTCACTGACACTTGTGCGCCATATATCCAAGGCAACTTACAACACACTAGCCTCAGCAAAGCCCTCTGGGGACCGGACACCCTACTCCATCGTCACCGTCAAAATCACATTCCCCGGTCGTGGCGTGGTCGAGCCCTGTGCCCGCATTTACCGTCTCCCTGCGCGCAACAGTGGTGAACAAGTCCAACCGGTTACTCAGCCCGAAGTTCCAGCAACTCACCCGCCCTCACAAGTCAAGGCTCTTCCGGCCGACCTGCGCGAGCAGTGGTTGGCCAGACTCCCCGGCTTTCCTACCAGCCAGCCAGCCCGCAACGAGAAGGTCACCCAACCTACTCGCTTCCCGCCACACGCAGACCACGACACGCAGAAACTCTTGCTCGCTCAATCACTCATTACCAAGAAGGTCCCCTTCCCGCCAGAGAAGCACGCAAGCAGCAACGGTGACCATCCACTCGTGCCAGACGAGCGCGACCTCATCGGCTATGTCACCAAAGGCGAGTTCAACCTCACCGAGGGCAAAGGCGTTGCCATCGGCTCTATCTCGGTTGAGAGAGCGCTCGAGGCAATCAAAACAGGAGGCGAGAAAGAAGGGCATGTTTGCGTGGTCAGAAATGCGGGAGAGGCAACTGGTTGGATCGGCCGATGGAAGGCCGTCTAAGTCCGTCGTCGCTTCGGAAATTTGTCGAAAGTCATCCTCCACCATCACCATCGACACCATTCTCGCCACTTGGATCGAGGCTCATGAAGCCCGCACTACTGTCTTACGATAACGTCCCGGAGTGGTATAAGTATAACCCGCATATCCGCCACGCCTACCGCCACGCCTACCGCCCCGTCTCAGGCTCCGCGAAGGCTTCGTTTCTCAGTTGGAGCTATATGCACAATGAGACCGTTAACATATTCTCGTAATTTGTGCCGACTGTCGTCTTTCTTCTCGGCGAGTGGTTTATCCTCTGGTATATCGACCGCCATTATGGTAGCATTACGGTGCGGACTATCTCGTCTTCACCTTCTTCCTCCTCACAGCACTCATTTGTCTTGGTTTCTCGGCCACCTACCATATGCTGCTCAACCACTCGTCCGACCTCGAACAGAAATGGCTCCGCCTCGACTTCACCGGGATTATAGTTCTCACGGTTGGCGACTTCGTGTCAGGCATATATATGGTCTTCTGGTGCGAATCGGTCGAGCGGATAATCTACTGGGCCATGGTGAGTGGACATTCCAATTCGACCTTTTGCCACCGACGCAGCAGAGTCATATTGAATACCTTGCAGACCGCCTCATTAGGCACCCTAGTCGTCTTCATCGTCATCCATCCCAAATTCAGGGGCCCCGGCTGGCGAAGATTCCGCACGCTTTGCTTCGTTGGCACCGGCCTATCCGGTATCGCACCGCTTATCCACGGGTAGCATATGTTCGGCTGGGATCAGTTGGTCAAGCAGTCCGGGCTGCCGTATTATCTCATCGAGAGTGGATTTTTGTGCCTAGGGGCGCTGCTATATGCCGTGGGTACAACCCCTGCTAGCCAAGCTTCGAATGTAGACGGTCTCTAAATTGGAATCCAGACGCGCTTTCCGGAGTCGATTCGCCCAGGGAAGTTCGACATGTACGGCTCGTCGCATCAGATCTTCCACGTGCTGGTTGTCTTGGCGACGGGGCGCAAGCTGGTGGGGATTATGACGGCTTTCGAGTACAATCACCATAACCGCATGTGCGAGAGCATTAGTAGTACCGCAGATCAATGAGACGCCCTGACCCTAGGCGGATTTTCATCTCAGCTAAGAGGTATGCTTTCACATCGAGTGACGTCCCAGGACTTCATCTTCCATGGTTCTGCGCACGTATGATTTTGACTCCTCTGCCGACTGCTTTCATTGGCCCCCTCGTGTTTTGCCAAAGGGCGCGGTGCAGAATGGAGGCGATGGCCAGCGACTCTCGGTCGTTGATGACCAGCTCCGTTTGGGACACGATACGGTGGCTTCAGTCAGAGACGCAAACTCTTGAGATGTCTTAAGGTACCGGCATCATCTATCTGGAGTTGCAGCCAGCCCTAAGATTGACGCAGAATTCCTGTCAGAGCCTCCACAACTCCTTCAAAGTCTCATACGGCCAATGCTTAGGACCCCGAGAGCTATGTTTCGCAATTTACAGTATATAGCCCCTTCTGCCACTTGATATAGATCGCACCCACGGCGAGATGAAAAGGAAAGCCGTTGGAGTTTACCATTCATCAAGTACGGCTTTTCAAGATCCTCGACAGCGATACGAACCAGAGGAAGCCTTGCAGAAGCAGTTCCACCGAATTTCCGGGCTTATTTTTTTGACACGCACTACCTAGGTATGCCGAGAAATTGGATTATCCTTTTCAGAACCCATTTGACTTGCATGGGTCTTGGAGCCTCTCAGAGATTACAACCCTGGCCCTTTGTCCACGTTCACACTTGTCTTCGATAACGGCCTTGGTCAGGCGTATCCCGGGCCTCTAATCTCGACACAATAGTACCCGTACTGATCTTGGCCGACACAATGCTATTGTCACCGTACTATGTGGTTGTCTCGCAACAAGGAGTCTGGATTTATACAAAGAATTAACTATATCTAATCGCCATCACTCCATCCTCGGGGACATCTTCACTCAAGTCAAGACGAAGGACCACTTCCCAGATTTCTCAAGCTATCGCCCGAGAACTTCCACAATGTCTGGCTTGCCACCCCTGATCTTGACCTTTGGTGTCGAGTGGGAATTCATCATTCCTAAGCTCAGGCCCAATCGCGAGGACTCGCATCCAGATGACAAACGGTGGTATGTGGTCCCTGGCGTCACACCTAACACCTTCGACAGTGATTACGGGGGCGTGCCCGAGATCCACACCTTCATCAAAGGCCGTGTCCCTTACGTTGCTGACAGCCTACCAGGCAGCGCCGAAAACCGTCGAGACTTTGAGAGTGAAGCCCGCGCTTGGGGTCTCGATATCGTCCCCGGACGGCCTCTGCCCTTCTCTTACTTCTGGACCATTATGCGCGACCTCAGCCTCCAGCCTTGCCCTCAAGAGGACGTTCAAGGTAACTACATGTACTATATCGGGGTCGAGGTGGTCTCGCGCGTGCTCTTCGAGCACGAATTTGCCGAGGTCGCCGGGGTGTACCGCGCCCTTCGCACCCAGCTGCGTATCAATCTCAACAGTTCGTGCTCGATGCATGTCCACGTAGGCACCGGACACCTCAGCCTCATGGGCTACCAGAAGCTGACCACCCTCGTAGTCCTCGCGGAGCCCTTCCTGTTCCGCTGCTGCGCTCTTCACCGGCGCCGGTCCGCGTGGTGCAAAAGCATCGTCACCGAGTCGCAGGCGGCTGTGTGGTCCCGCGACAGGCTCTACAGCGAGCAAGTTGCCCCCAACCCGCGGCTGAACTTTCTGCTGCCCGAGAACACACCCGAGGGTCTCCTCCCACTGCTGAGGCGTGTCTGGAGCGCGGAGGACGTCGACACGCTGCGGTTTGAGCTCAGCACGCTGGGTGAGCGCGCCGCGTTCGCCGTCCGAGGCGAAGGTGCCGCGCTCGACTGCAACAACTCCCAGATGACCGTCGACCCCACCGTGGAGTTCCGCTATTCTCACTCGTCGGGAGATCCCATCCGCGACGAGAGGTTCACCCAGATCTGTATCAATCTCGTGAAGGCGGCCTCGCTAGACATCGAGCCCTTCCAGGCCGTGCTGCGCTCCTTTGCTGCCGGACAGGAGTTTGAGAACTTCCTCGGGCCCCTGGAACTCGCGGGTGATGCTCCATACTGGACCCAGACTGAACAGATGTTGATCTCTGAAGATGCCAACCCTGGCCCGAGGACCCAATTTCTGCCTTCGATCTGACTTCCAGAGCGCACAGACAGACGCATTGCAAGCAACGTGAACAGGTCGGTACTTGACATACTTACTAGCTAGATTCTTTGAGATCAATAGATTTTACTGATTATTTCTCTGGACCGCTTTCCATATTGGCATTAATTATTGTTCTATAAACTTGTTTCAACCGAGTCCGTCCCTGATGCACGTGAAAATACTTACTATGCTATAATATACATATCAACCAGATCTCATGACTATCAAGTCTTCTCTCATCCTCCTGCAAAATTGTCTCATTGGGACCACCAAACATATAACATCTGGGAAGCGCTCCTTTGAACTGCCAATGGTTAAAAGTCAACGCGTGACAATTACCTCTGACAAATACAACAGGAGAACATCGGGACATACAGGCCCATAAGCAGGAGATATTGGTCACGACTCCAAATTTGCCTCTTTAAATTCCATGACATGCTCTATTGCCACGGATGAATGACTGCCCCGAAGTCGGTGCTATCTAGCTCCCGCTTCTCAAGGTACAGCATGGCCTTCCGACGATGACAAGGTGCTTAGGTGACTACAAAGATTACATGGAACTTGAGGTTTCTTGCCTGTGCCAATTGCATCCAGTTCAATCCCCGGGTCCCAGTTGAGATCTGCTCCAAGACCGCTCTCCAAGTCTCTGTCGACGGCAGTCATGAGGTGCGTGCCTCCGATTTGTGGAAGGGCAGCGTGAGCAGAATCTTGTAGCCCAATGATGATGCGCCTCCGACGGGCTTCGCTGCTGAAGCGACGGTCTTTGAAGAGTGAGACCATAAGCGTGACCTCCGAGCGCTTTCTAATACACTAGATGCATACTTTGCCACTAAGAGTCGTGCTGCTAGCGTGCAAGCAACAACCATTCCAATCGTCAGCTCGGCACTGGTCCATTCGGCGGTATGGACATAACCATCTAGACTTTGGCAGAACCAGAGTGGCAACATACGTGGCTGAGAGGAGTAAACCCACCCGGTATGCTTCGGTCTTTGTAGAAACCAGACAATGTTGTCATTTGGACAATGCTGATGCATGTCAATCTGAGATCGTGTGTTAATGATTTGAGACCCTGTGCGTATAATCCCAGTTGAAGCATTGAGAAAAGGACATGCACGCCACTGTGCTTTACGAAAATGCTCACAAGATCCCAAAAGCAAAGACTATTGAAGCCTTGATTCTCCACTTGATGGACATGTTCAACTACCAAATTTGATGCACCGGAAGAGAGAGCATCCAAAAGTCGAGTGCAACCTTCAGTATTGGATTTGCATAAGAGAAGGCATTGATATCAAAGCATGTGCCCTTGTGCTCTTTGTCCCATGAATGCCAAAAGTAGCTGAGTGGTCGACATTGACCGAAGCAGGCAGACACAAATGCAAGAGCCAGAAGAAGGTTGAACACTTGCATAGCCCAGACAAGCCGCCGGAAGATGGGACCTTGAAAGATGTGGAGATATAGAAACAAAATAGAGGCCTTGGCCATGCCCAATGTCAAGGCTGTCATCGATCTGCTAGAAGTCCATAGCCCGGTAAGGGTGTCCGATGCCGAGTCTGAATTCTGTATAACAAGGTTAGTTGCAACAACTCCCTGCTGTAAACCTGAGGAACTCCCTCATAGTAGTGGTAAAAGGCACCATACCGATGAGACTGTCGGCCAATAAGCAGGTGGTCAAGAGCTATAAGGTCCCAAGATTGTCAGACAATCGTCTTGAACGGCGCAGGTCACGTTGAGGTGCTGAGCACAGGGAACAAACCCAAGCAAAGACAATCGTGGTGTCATCCCCACTTGGCCATTCTCAAAGCTCGGTTGCAGAGTCTGAGGCAGAGAAAGGTGCAGTGTAAACAGAATAAAAGTATCCCTTGCAGCTTGTACCTAACCACCAGAAACATATGAGGCCGTCACACCACAGCCGATTTGAGTTGCACGTTGCGTTACTACACTCTGGTCAGTCTCATCTGGCCATGTTGTAGATTGTAAAATCGCTAGTCAACGTTGATGTGACGCACGAAGTTGATCTTTTACGGTGCAGCTGCTTTCAACGCAGTCAGATACATAAAAACTGTAGCTCTGATCGATACAGAGACATGTGTCATTGGTGACGGAGCAGGCAGTATGATATAGCCCTGCAGCAAGGCAGGAGATCTATGAGGTGAATTGATCAGTCAATGTAGGGACCTCACCGTCCATACGCTTCGACGTGCTCTGCTTCTAGATTTCACGCCCGGGCGAGGCCGTTGACTTACACCACATCTGGGAAGTTGAGTAAGGTTCAATGTGTGAGGGACATTCGCCATGATTGCAATTTTGTACAATCACTTAAGTATCTAAGGATTGTGAATATTCCAGAGTTTGGAAATTGTGAGAAGAATGGACATATATACAGTCTACATTGCCAAAACCGCAACACTGCGTGCGGTATGACAAGTGGAATCAAATCACTGCAAGAGGAGCTGGGACCAGTTAAAAGCAGACAACATGCAGTACTCGGCAGCCATCCATGCTTCTTAGTATGGCGGGTATCGTGGGACCGGAGCGTTTTACTTGAGGACTAGGTACTCATCATTGAAACACTAGGATTGGCGCGGAATACGAAGGTTGTCATAGATGTGCTACTGTCTCCATCCATGCGACGCTTGTAGACCTGCCTACAGTAGGTGCCAGGTCATGATTATCCGGATCTGAAGCATTTACTTGTCCGTACCTAGTCAGATTCTTCAACGGCACATGCAAGACCAGTACACAAGCGCCCGTCAGGGGGTAGTCTGCGTCTCGTATTTTCGATGCTGCTTGGGAATGGTTGTCCTGCGTGTTAAAATGACCTTCCCCGCGCCAGAGAAATAACTAATACTGCATCTGTCAACTGTCTTACGGTCGACTCGCTGCGCCCCGGAGATAAATCCGGATCTGCCAGAAATTTAATATTTTGCTTCTGCAGATAGTCTAGCCCATCTAGGACCTTGTCCATTGCTGCTTGTGGTGGCTCGCCGGGCCGCGTCGGTGACCCGCCTTTGCTGGAGCGCACTATTCTACATGTTGCCACGCTTCCAACCTTGGAAGGTTTGGTTCATCTAGGAGAGAGCCATCAAAGATACACAACGGCAGTTCCGAGAAAGCCAGATTGTTTACTGCACCCTTCTTTTTACGAAGTCACCCCGGCACTACGTTGGCGATGACAGTGAAACGAACCTGTTTGCGTGATCCCCGCTGCGACTGTCACGTTGCAGCTTGGAGTTGGTTCATTTTGTTACTTTAAGAGAAGGAAATCGATGAAACTATCTAGTAAACTTGTCGAGCTTCTTTTAATCTTATGACAGTAGCTTCTTAAGAGAGACCTGGTCGCCAAACCTGCATGTGAGCAAGTCAAATAGTAAACCCCCCCCCCCCCCCCCCGGGAGCCAGCAGGCAAACTGGCGCTTGTACAATTTGCAGCGTTTGAGCTAGCGGAAACATTTCTTCGGAATCCATCGAATTGCTCAAGCAAAAGGCTGAGAATTGTTGCGAGTATATATGTTCCCACTCATCTGGCTGAATGTTACGACTTAAGTCCATGCTTCTTTCCACCTGGGAATGTTGATCCCTCATCATGGTCTATATACCCACTCCATACCTACCTAGGCGTGATACATATTGGTCGGACCGATGGTTTTCGCAACAATACAAGTAATCTTGTAACACAATTTGCCTACTCATGTGAGCGTAGACAATGAAGCATCAGGCCTTGTTTGGTGCCGGAAGTTTCGACGTTGTCCGCCAGGGATGACGGATCCGGTTTTCTTTGTGCAGAAATACCATTTTCCGTATTGACAGCTGTGAATCATCTATGGGTGAATGCCTTTAATGCCAATACGACAATTTCAAGAACAAACTCTGCTGCGTATACGACACGGAGTCACAGACTTTCGCGACTAAAACATGGCAGCTCGCGGGCCGTACGAGCACCTTGGCGTGTTGCTTCCTATCCGGCTCCAGCGTGAGCATTCTGATCGGATAGAGGATGAGTGGCCCCAGATACAAGACCCAGGGACGGGTCACGTTGCGAATAAAGGCTTCCTGTTAGTCTCGCATATGGACGAACGGCAAAGGATGATGTTGCTGCAATCCGCAGAGACTGGGCGCCTGTATGTCAACAAGCACATTTCACCTCACCCTGCTACCCAATTCGACCTGCCCAACGAGCTCCGGATCTCTCAATGGCCCCACACGAACAACGCCCCGGCGAACGACCCAAACCGCCGGGTGACCCGGGCGGCCGCCCGTCGGGCGAACCAACCACGGAGCCTGCTCCCCAATGACACCAAATTCTTCAACCAGCTTGCCTTCTTCCAGAAGTTCAAAGTAGACCCCAACAACATCGGCAGCAACGACAACGACTACCAGGACCACAACGACGACGACAACATCTACGACGCCTCGCCCCCCAACGACGACCACAACAACAACGACGACAACATCAGCAACGACGAAAACAACAACGACGACGACGACGACGACGACGACGACGACGACGACGACGACGACGACGACAACAACAATAACACAAGCGACGCCAACGACAACGAGAACGGTGGTGATGATGATGAGGATGACCAGGCTGATGTGGCTGGCAATCCGCCTGTTGGTCGCCCCACGTTCTCGCTTTACTTTGAGTAGGTCAAGCAAACCCACAAGGTCATTGCCTTGGATTAAAAGGCATTGATTCTGACGCCAATTGTCCAGGTATTGCAACGGGGGCACATTGAGAGATCTCATGGACAGGTACTCTACCGAGGGTCTACCAGTCCCTGAGCATTTCATCTGGCACGTGGCCGAGCAACTCTGCCTTGCAATAGCATGGCTATATTTCGGACGCCGGCCTAACATGAGACGCCATGTGCCGGATGCCAACTGGCGTCGTATATATCATCGCGATCTGGTATGAGGTTTTCCCCTCACGAGAACATGACTTGGTATCCGCGGTGGTGTCCCAATTACTCCTCGGCAAAGTTGCAGAACATATCTAACATAAGCGTCTAGTTTGCACAGAATGTTTTCATCAACTACTATTTAGGAGCTGGGGTAGTTGACGATTCGGCAAGACTGAGGATTAACGCCTTTCCCGAGATCGTAGTGGGTGACTTCGGCAATGCCGGCATCGAGGGAGATGATGCCACTAAACTCCCGGTTAACGTGGTACAAAATGTGAACGACGAGGCCAGGTACGAGCTGAGAGAATGGGAAGACGTGTATGGAGTCGGCAAGATCTTGAGGGCGATGTGTCAGACACACATACCTCCAGAAAACGTCAACCAAGGATACGCAGACACTGGTGACGGCCGTGGCAGTGATAGTGGCAGCGACGACGGTGCGAATGCTGGCCCCCAGAACCCACCGAGCAATCCAAGAGAAGACACGGATCACCGGCGTCCAGACAACTATACCGTCGCCGAGGCCAACGCCCTCCTCCCAGCTGACAAGCGCTACTCAGATCAGCTCATGAACCTCCTGTCAAACTTCGAATACGCGGGCATGTGTAGCGGCGACGCCCTGGGACCTGGCTGGGGCATAGAACTCTTCGAATTGGATGACCCCGACACGGACATCGTTGCGGACGCGCAGTGGCTCGTCGACACCTTGCTGCCCGCCGCGACGGGCCGGACGATTGCAGACGCGGACACGACGGGCAGGCCGCGTGGGTATATGGCCACGCTCGATGTTGCTTGGACCAGGCCCCCAGTCCCGATGCCGTTGGTGCATGACCCAACGGGTGACGGACGGGAGCTGAGGAACATTGATGACTATGAGGTGCATAGGCTTAACTATGCAGCTCCTCAAATAATTCCTTCTGGACACATGCCACCATAGATAAATGGCTTCCAGTGGTTCTGGAAGCGTTACTTCGCAACTGAAACACAACTGTTCCAAATGTTTTGAGGACCGCATAGTGAGCAAAACTTTGTGTCAGATGAGGATGTTGGAATACATTTTGCTATCGTCCAAAGTTAGATCTGTTGACATTGTCACATTGAGCAATGTGAGAGAGAAGGAGAAAGGAGTGGTGGGGGTGGGATGTTATACTGCTGTGCTCTGCATCTCGAACATGGACAGGCAGGGCTTTCTCTGTCTTTAAAAATCACAAAACTCCACCTTTTCTTCTTGTCATGTGTTGCATGTACGGAATGAGAGAGTCAGTGTCATGATGTTAATTCATGTGCCATCATCAACTGTCAATGTTCGCCCGTGGCTCCGCCTCTGTCTTTTCAAAGGAGACGAGTGCAGATCCAGATAGCAGGAGTCGCTCAATGTTTCCGCCCAGCCAAGCCTTCAGTTCCAACCTCTTCTATTCCTGGAATTTCCCTTCTCTTCTCCTAGAGGATGTCATATCAAACTCCAGTCCTTTACGCAGCCTCCTCTGCTTCTGCAGGTTGTTATATGAACCTGTTCTGTTCCTGAAAGCAGTTTCCTCCTATTCTAGAGGCTATCGTACGAATATCCTCCTGCTCGTGAAATCAATCTCGTCTGCTCGTGGGACCAAGCTCTGCTTCTGGAATCTAACTGAGATTGTCGTCTTCTTCACTACTCAGCCTCTGACTCGCTGTTGTTCTCATCGCCTTCTTCATCACTCTCACTCCAGTCCCACCCTGTATCACCACTACGATCCCAGGGAATCTCGTGCGAGTCGGGGAAGTCGACAACCAAAGGAAGATTTCGGGTGGGCCGGATGGACCAAGTCCACACGTCCTCAATTTCGGCCCTCCAAGCAAGGTTCCGTATCTCGAGAGCTGGCCATTGATTCTTGACAAGGATTGGTATGTCGCAACAAACTGGGCACGAACACTTTGTGTCTTCCGAAAGACTGAAGTGCAGCTGTCCTAAGAAGGGTGACTCGTAGATGATGCACATGCGCTCCAGGGCTGGCATTTGAGCTACAGCCTCTCCTACCCCAATAAAGAGCTTGCGGGCGGGTATGCGTAGCCTTATCGTCTAGTCGTCATTTTCATCTGGATCACTGCCCTGGTACCATTGGTCGATCCCAAATGACACTCCTTGAGGTTTGACCAAAGTGTAGGCAACGTGCCCAGTCTGTGCGTCACGTCGTTCGTGAAGAACAGTCGGCATAAGTCATCCTCAAGGCTGAAGTTCTCAATGGTGAGTTTCTCAAGGCCACTGTATCCTTTCAGGGTTGAGATGACTTCTGCATGCCCAGCTGACTTGGTACCAGTGGGTTGACTCGTCAATGGTAAGGTGGATGTCGGCATCCATGGCAATCTTGCGGGCAGCCTTTCGAAGCTCGCGAGGCATATCCTTCCATCTGAATGGCCCAGATGTAGCGCTCGAGTTGGCGGCCTTGGAGTTGGATTGGAGAGGTACAAGCTGGGAGACTGTCTCGTGGGGAATGTTGGCCTGATTGCTGATGGCAGCCGTTGGGGAAGGGTCATCGTGATGCTGCATGAACTTGGCCTGGTCGTCGAGGGGGCCGATGGGGTAAGGATCATCGTGAGGCTCTGCGGGACCTGGCCATTGTGCAAAACAGCTGTTATGCTGGACTACTGGCGATGGGCGTCGATTCTGCAGACAACTTATATACCTTTTATATGATTAGAAGGATGACTTACAGTCCAAATATTTCAGACAAGATTGTTTCAGGAAAGTGTGGAGGTTTGTAGGGAATAACGTGCCAAGGCGAGAAAGGAGGCAGTTTTGAGAAAGATGAGGGCAGCATCTTAGGTTTTTATAGAAGTTTTTCAGCGTTGGAGGCAGGGAGAAAATTTGCAACCAATTCACTGTCAAACCAGGTCCTCCGTTCGTCCAATTACATCTGCAGGTAGCAACGTCACAGTTGATTCCCTACCACCACATCTTGACTTCTCACCACAGCAGCGTCCACGCGTTCCCAAATTCTTGACACTGAGCTGCTGTCTTCCCTTCACCACCTCTCCTCTTACACGTGATTACCATTGTTTGTCGTCCCACAAACACTTTTCACCCCTTACATGACCATTCCTGCCATCTTGGCTTTCTTGTCCATCAACCCCACAATCAACCCTACGGCATCAGCATGGCTGAGCAACAAGACCAGCCAGATGCGGCCGCCCCACTGACGGCGGCGACAAGCTTCCATCCTTTCCCACGACTTCCTCGGGAGCTTCAGATGCTAGTCCGCCATGAAGCCATCCAAGAATGCCTCGTTTCTTCTGATCGCAGGCTGTTGCTGCCGCAGCTTGCATGCGTCGACACGCTGTGGCAGCAGCATGTCGAAGAGGTCTCTTTCGCCGAGATCAAGCTATACCTACGCGAAGACGAGGACGACAACACCAACATGTTTCTCGCGACGCTGACCAACCGCCGAGCACGTGTGTTGAAGGTGCTCACCATCGAGATCGACTGGCCCTTCTTTCGAAGACAGAGCATGCAGATGAGGTCACGCTTCTCCTTGGCCCGAGGTAGCACAATGTTGCAGGAGTCTGTTCGCAGGCTTATCACTTTCCTTGGACAGCTCAGCGTGGCTCTGAATGCAGCTCAGCAACAGGGTCGACATTCTGGCCTCGAGATAGCCCTTACGGCCGTCGAGCCTCGCGAGTCCGTCATGGCCACTGGCAGGTATCAACACGCACCTGTGATCAATTCATTGTGGGTTGGCCCAGGCATGTCCATGCTGAGTCAACGCCAGCAGAACCTCATCAATAGACTGGCACGACTCATCAGCACTGGTCCTTCGATGCCTTCCGTCTCCGGCCTCACCTTTGCTCCAGATACCTTGCCTCCTGCTGCCGTGTCAGCTCTGATCCAGCAATGCCCCAATGTCCAGAGCATCAAGCTCAAGGGTCAATTCGGAGCTTGGAAATGGCCGTTTTGGAAGCCAATGGAAGGTCAGTCAAAAGTTTTGGTTCTGTCTCGCGCAAGTATTTGACAGGCGCCTGCTGACATCACAATAACCTGGAAGACTTCCTTTGGACAACCCTACGAGCTGCGGCACCGCAAGCTTCTGCCATAAGCTTCTCTAGATTCACATCGAGTGTGAGAGAGGGTAGCTATCCGCAGGGCAATAGGGCGGGCACCTGGCAAGAGATGCGGGATTTCATCAGTTCGTTGCAGGAATACACCCGCAATCAAAAGACCATCCGACTGCAGGATACCGTTACAAGATGGCCCTCCTTCTACATTCGTTTTTTCAGGGTTCCCAAGTCAGACCCTGGTTTTGTGTGGACCAAATTGCGACACGTCGAGATCCTGCCACACATCGAATATGAAGCTCCATGGAGAGACGTGCCGAGGTTGTTCTCTGCTGCTGGCAAGGCGGCTGAGAGCATGCCCATCCTGCAGACAATGCGCATCTCCAGTCAGCCTATAGACCTTGGTCAGGGTCCACTGACAGAGGCAGGGAGCCTCAGGTTCATGGTGAGGCCTCGCAGGGAGTGGTCCCTGAAAAGCGTGTACGGCGAATTTGCCAGACTCCAAATCACGTTTCTGGGACAAGAAGACAAGTCAGTGGTGGATGCTTGGACTTGTGCCATGAAGACACGCCGGCTGCACTTGGAGGTCGAGTGGTCCTAGAAGTTACAAGAACTTCTCAGAAGGGGGACATTTGAAGGACGAGGGGGTGCTTGTCCAAGGAGTGAAGGGCTTGCAGAATACGGAAATTCTGTGCCAGGAGGACTCCTTGAAAACAAAGCCTTACTGGCGTGGAAAGTCACTGGGGTCTAGAGTCAATGGACCTAATAAAAGTGAAGAAATGAATTCAGCAAAGAGGAGGGAGCTGGGATGGCGGCGTGGAGGTGGATGAGGTGAAGTCGGATTTAGGCGGCGGAGCACTCCACATTTGAGTGTGCTGCTGACTCATCCTCGCAGCTCTGCCGTGAGCCTCACACCTTCGGGGTCCGTCGATTAAGTCTCCGAACATTCACACCTTGATTGGCAAGGTCAGCTGATCGACAGATCAAGTGTGCAATAAGAATGAAGAAATAGACTATCGGTCTCGCAACAAACTTGTGCATTCCCTTGTCTGGTTTTGTGTTTGTGTGTTGTCAGGCAATATCCACTAGCAGACCACAGCAGCTTTCACAATGCCGGACTCTTCAGGCCCGGGCCAAGCTGTGATCGTGCAGTGGCTTGTTGATACGCGTCAGTTATGGCCCAGGGCCGACAAGACAGCCCAGCTCGAGACTGAGGTACTGCGACACCAGAAGATCCCCACGACCGGACACACTACTGATCCGTCTGGTTTGTAGGCTACGCAGTTTCTCGCCCTGCTGAACCCAGAGGAGCGCAAGTCAGTGCTGAAATACCTCTTCGTGCGCGACGCGAAGATGTCTCTGGCCTCGCACCTGCTCAAGCACTACGCCATCTCGAAACTCTGCCACATCCCCTGGTCCGAGACCAAGATCACACGCAACGCCAAGACCAAGCCCGTCTACGTCGACCCGTCCACCAACACCTCCCCGATCGACTTCAACGTGAGCCACCAGGCCGGGCTGGTCGCCCTCGTGGCGGCACAGGGGTTCGGCGAGGGCGCCGTCGACGTCGGCTGCGACGTGGTGTGCGTCAACGAGCGCGAGGACCGCGACCACGCCATGATCGCGCGCGAGGGCTGGCCCGCCTTCGTCGACATGCACGCCGACGTGTTCGCGCCGGGCGAGGCGGCCTACCTCAAATACCAGATCCTGAGCGCCATCCCGGGGGGCATCCCCCCGGGCGCGACGCCGCGGGACATCACCGGCTTCAAGCTCAGGTGCTTCTACACGCTGTGGTGCCTGCGCGAGGCGTACGTCAAGATGACGGGGGAGGCGCTGCTGGCGCCGTGGTTGAAGGTGCTGGAGTTCAGGGGGTTCAAGCCGCCGAGGCCTGCGCCGGACATGGGAACGGGGAGGGGGGATGGGCAGGATGTTGTGAGGGCGTTTGACATTTGGTTTGAGGGGAGGAAGGTGGAGGATGCCAATGTCTGTCTGAGGAGCGTCGGCCCGGATTACATGACCTGTTCGGCGGCCAGGACGCCACGGGAGAAGGAGGTCGGACTGGGATTGGACTTGGGTGCATACGAGGTGGTGAGCATTGATGAGATCCTAGCATATGCCGAGGCGAGTAAGTGAGCTGGTGGGGTGGATACAGACAATCGACTTGGGTCACATGCAAGAGATCTTTTCTTGGGCTGAACGGTGCTACCTCGTGGGGCAGTGAGACAGTGAGGCCGCCATGTGTTGGCCGCGAGTAAGCCTGAGGATTGAGTCCAGACTCGGCCGCGGATGAGACTGCGACGCTGACTTGCCCCACTCTGACTGCCGCAAAGCATAACACGATAAGCCGCAGTACAGTGTAGCTGTCAACTCTTTGCTTGGACACTCTGAACAAGTACTTGGACCTAGATGTGACAATACAAAGATTGAAAGAGCAATTTAACCTTGAAAATCAGGGCTCAAGCGCTAAAGAGAGCATTCCCTGCCACTGACTCGGAGGCATGGCACCAATGGGAAATGGTCATTCCTAATAAACAGTGGTCCCAATTTTAGCGCATGTGTATGGCTGTACGTCATCGAGGGTTGATGGAGGGTCTGGGAGGCTGGCATGGGGGGCTTGGAAGGTGACATGGGACCTTGGGAATACTTGCATTGTTGCATTAGAAGGGAGCACAGACAAGTCACTGTGATGGCCTGCCCGGTACTACTCTGTGCACAAAGCATGTAAATCAGCTTGCTCAGACGCAGACATCACGTCCAAGGTAGATCATCATCCAAAAACAACCTAGATTACATCTCAGCTCGCCTCTGTCCTGGGTCCCACGCGTTATCTATCCTTTCGAGTTCCCGCATTCCTTCTTGTGATGTCCTCCTGTCCTTCTTTTGAACACAGACAGCCTTGGCCGAAACAAGAAGCTCGAGGCCCGTCTTGATTAATCTAAAATCTACATTCCACGATATTGCCCAGCACGATACGAAGGACGAGCACAACAATACCTTACCTCCACCCCACTTTCGTTCGCCCGAGCCAATTCCCACCTTCGTGTGCGGATTGAGGCCACCTCGCTCAGGGACCACCTCTCCTCAAGATACCAGAGATCCTTGATACTCCAGCCTTGCATGGTGCAGCTGCCCCAGAGTTGATTGCCTGCGCAGTACGAATACGGTGCACGCACAGCTTTCGCCATGTCTGAATCTGGTGACAGGTGAGCCAAGCTTCTTCTCGGCCCAGATCCCCAGCCCCCACCAGACATGTCAATGCTAACTCCGGTGGGCCTGAATGCAGCGCCCACAAGCGCTCCAGGTCACAGGCTGCCCTTTCCCTCCTACGACGGGCCAAAGACTCAAACGACGCCGCCTCACCCTCCAGCCCCGTTGGCGCCTCTCCTTCGGCCGATTTCACTCCACACGCCAGTGCCACTGTCTCCATGTCGAGCCACCAGGCGAACAGGAGCTCCAGCTCCCGCCTCTCTGCCATCGTCTCCAACAGCGGCCGCGGCCCCTCGAACCCGACACCTATCACTTCGACGTCGGCAAGACAATCCGCAAATCTATATGATAAGGGCAGCTCGCTCGAGCAGTCCGTGCGCAAGTTTCGCATCGTCGAGGCCCTGCGCAGCGGCGACACGGCCTCCATCTCGAAAGCCGTCCGCGAGACCTCCGACAACGCGCCGCGACCTAGCACGTCCTCGGTGAATACCCTGTCCGGCGGCTCCCTCGAGGATACGACGGTGCTACACCTGGCGATCCAGTGTGCTGAATTCCCCGTCGTCGAGTATGTCATCTCGGATGGTGCGGGCTTTGTCGACATCAACGCGCGCGACAAGGAGGGGAACACGCCGCTGCACATCGCGGCCAGCCAGGGCCGCACGACCGTCGTGAAGCTGCTGCTGGACCTGGAGAACATCAACGACGCCGTTGCGAACAACAAGGGCCAGTTGCCGCTCGACCTGGCCCGCAATGCGGACATCTTCCAGTCGCTGCAGCTGTCGCGGTCGCTGTTCGCCGAGGGCAAGATCAAGCAGGTCCAGGAGCTGATCGGCAGGCAGGAATACAAGACCCTGGAACAGGTGCTGGAGGAGGAACGCGTCAAGACTGTGCTTGATATCAACAGCACCGAGTTCGTTCTCGACCCGATCACTGTTCAGGCTGGTGGCACGCTGCTGCACGAGGCGGCCCGGCGGAAGAACACTACACTGATTCAGCTGTTGCTGCTGCACGGCGCGGATCCATTCAGGCGAGATAGAAAGGGCAAACTGCCTCAGGATGTGACTAAGGATGATGTGACCCGTGCCATGTTGAAGAAGTCGCCCGCGGCTGTTGCCGCGCAGCGCGGGATACAGGAGAAGGCCGTGCTGGGAACCGCAAACCAAGCGTTGGCAGCGGCACCCGGTGACCCATTGTTGGGTAAGGAGGCGAGAGAGATGAAAGGCTACCTGAAGAAGTGGACCAACTACCGCAAGGGATACCAATTGAGATGGTTCAATCTCGAAGACGGCATCCTCAGCTACTACAAACACCAGGACGATTCAGGCTCGGCCTGTCGCGGCGCCATCAACATGCGCATCGCGAAGCTCAACATGTCCCCGGACGAGAAGACCAAGTTCGAGATCATCGGCAAGTCGTCCGTTAAATACACGCTGAAAGCGAACCACGAGGTTGAGGCCAAGCGGTGGTTCTGGGCCCTCAACAACGCCATCCAGTGGACTAAGGATCAAGCTAAAGAGGAGGAACGTCAACGCGCTGCGAAGGCCGAGCAATTGACCAAGGCCAAGGAACTGCAGGTACACGGCAACTCAAATAGCGAGGCACCGAGCGAGAGTGCAAGCTTCCTGGAGCCGGCTCCTCGGGCGAGCAATCAACTCAGCCGCCTGGCCTCCAACAACAGATCCCAGGCTAAGATGACCAGCTCGGGCAGCCTTGCCGAGGAAGAGGAGAACGTCGAGACAGATCATGATACTAGGGCAGGCATGTCTGTTATGCAAACCGACCTGGACGATGACGAATATGGAGAGGCATCGAGCGGACGAGACCAGCCAAATGCCGGCAAAGACGCGTTCAACATCACTGCACAATCGTTGAGGTTGCAGCTGGATACGATGGCCCAGGTCAACGCCGCGCTTGTTGCGGAGGCGAGCCAGCATCCTAGCATGAAGTTGTCCGACCCTAAGACGGCGGGTGCTCTGGCTACGTATGACGCTGCCATGCGCTCTATGGTTGGTCTGATTGGCGATTTGATGAGGATATCCCGAGACAGAGATGCTTTCTGGCAGTACCGTCTGGACCGGGAGACAGACATGAGGAGGATGTGGGAAGAAAGCATGGCGCACGTCGCCAAGGAGCAGGAGGTGCTGCAAGCACGCATTGGCGAGTCCGAGGAGAAGCGCAAGCAGACGAAGCGGATGCTCAAAGAGGCTGTCAGCAGTAAGGGTGCTGAGACCCCCAACTTAGCTGAAGTGCCGGAGGAGGGTGACGTCTCGGCCGCTGCCACACCTGCTCTGTCCAGCGGCAGGCCTTTTTCACGTCGTGGGTTGACGGATCTCTCAGGAGACGACTCGGATGAGGATGAGGAGTTCTTCGACGCTGTCGATGCTGGGGAGATTGAGGCTGAGCCTTTGCCGCCTGCGGCGGCGGCGACTCCAGCAGCAGTTGAGGAAAAGAAGGAATTGACGGCGGAGCCGGCGACTTCCGACAGCCTCGACATCAGCAGCGCCTTCCATGGGTACGAGAATGGCATACGAAAGAAACTCAAGATCGATGCCGACAACAGGCCGAAGATCTCGCTTTGGGTAAGTTGCACACCGCCGGGTTGAATCTGCGCAGCTGACTGACAATTGATCTCCAGGGCATTCTGAAATCCATGATTGGCAAGGACATGACCAAGATGACACTTCCCGTGACATTCAACGAGCCGACCTCCCTCCTGTACCGCTGCGGTGAGGACATGGAGTACGCTGACCTTCTGGATCTTGCTGCCGATCGGTCCGACTCAATTGAGCGCCTGCTGTACATCGCCGCCTTCGCGGCAAGCGAGTACGCTTCGACGATTGGCCGTGTTGCAAAGCCTTTCAACCCTCTCCTTGGAGAAACCTTCGAGTACGCCAGACCAGACAAGAACTACCGCTTTTTCATTGAGCAGGTCAGCCACCACCCGCCTGTCGGTGCCGCTTGGGCGGAATCACCAAAGTGGACATACTATGGCGAGTCCGCGGTCAGGTCCAAGTTCTATGGTCGGTCTTTCGATATCAACCCGCTCGGCACGTGGTTCCTGAAGCTGCGCCCAACGTCTGGCGGCAAAGAAGATTTCTACACCTGGAAGAAGGTGACGTCCTCCGTCGTCGGCATCATTACCGGTAACCCCACCGTCGACAACTACGGACCCATGGAGGTCAAGAACTGGACGACTGGCGAGGTGTGCTACCTCGACTTCAAGCCTCGGGGCTGGAAGGAGTCCTCCGCGTACCAGATCACAGGAAAGGTCGTCGACGCATCGGGCCGCGTGCGCGTCTCCATCGGCGGACGGTGGAACTCCAAGCTCTACGCGCGCGTGACGCCCGGGTTCGAGGCCACGGTCGAGGCGCCGTCCGGCGCCGACGACACGAGCTCGATCCACAAGGGCAACTTCAGCGACCCCAGCAAGGCCTTCCTCATCTGGCAGGCCAACGAGAGGCCCAAGGGCATCCCGTTCAACCTGACGCCGTTCGTGCTGACCTTCAACCACATCGACGACAAGCTCAAGCCGTGGCTGCCCCCGACCGACTCGCGGCTGCGGCCCGACCAGCGCGCCATGGAGGAGGGCGAGTACGACCTCGCGGCCGAGGAGAAGAACCGGCTGGAGGAGGGCCAGCGCGAGAGGAGGCGGCAACGCGAGGCAAGGGGCGAGGAGTTTGTGCCGGCGTGGTTCACCAAGGAGAGGTGTGAGATCACGGGCGAGGAGTACTGGAAGTTTAATGGGAAGTACTGGGAGCAGAGGGAGAAGGCGGGTAAGGGGGACGAGAATGCCTGGGAGGGGCTGGAGCAGATCTACTCGTAGGAGGGGTACGAGTGATTGATGGCGCTGTTGTTGTTGATGTGGCAAGAGGGGGGGGGAACTGCGGGTGAGGAATGGTCTTGGATGGAACTTGATGTATGTGGGATCGAAGACGCATGGTCCACACCGCGGTATACATACATTGTTGGCATAAGCAAGCTAGCTGCAGTCTCTACTTGTAATCATGAAGTGATGCTTTACTCAACGATTCCCCAATATTGTTCACGTTTCTGTACACCTGGTGCATATCGCTATGCTTGGTGTCACTTGCATAAGGACTCCATGGCCAGGGAACCAGCTCATCTCATTCATAATTACTGAGGTTCATCAAAACATTGCTATCACGGGTCACAGGCACAAGTTCAGAAGGGGCGTCAGATTGTGGCACTGCAGGACTTTGCATTTCAGTCGTCCCGCGAGGTCGACGTTGTGTGTACCGAGGTTTGGTTCACTACAAGTAATACATGACCAGGCCAAATGATCCCAGACATACAAACTGCTTGTCTGATTGTTCTTGGTGGTCATACAGCTGTGCCATCCGGGCCCGCCTCATCAGCTTCCGCACAAGATCGTGCCATCCATTATAACAACATGGTGACAAGATCCATCCTCAGCTCCCAACCCTTCCCCCAATCCTGCCACAGATCCTTGCTTCATGTAAAGCCTTTGATATCTTCTTCCCCTGCAGATTGTCCCATCTGCTCTAGCTCATCAGTCATGAGTTCAGTCCATCAGCCGCCATTTCTTCCGTTGCATGCAGCTTGTTTTCCTTAGGACGCAAGCACTGGGTTCTTCGTCTAGAAACGACCAATTTAGCAAACAGAGCACTGAAATTTAAATAAAGCTACATACCGTGGCGGGTGTTGCTGAGGACGAACCCTTGGTATTGCTGGGAGAAGAGGCTGAAGCCATGGCGATGCCATGACCAGCGAGGATTGTAAAACAAGTGATGCCGTATGCCCTGCCTAGGTGGGCGATACGCGAGCCTCTGGGACCGAGACTGTTGCTGAAGTCGAGCTTGCTGGTCCATGTCTCCATCCATTGAGAGCCCTGGCCGTCTCCCTTGGCGAACACTGGCCTTATGCGCCGCAGAGCGGTGGTGACGACGTTTCTGGCCTCTGCGAGCTCTCTGTTAGTCTTGATTGTTAGGGGTCCAGAAGTGTCTGCCCTTTGAACTTACCATTGCTTAGAACGTGATGTGCAGCCCATGGCTAGTAGCCGATGTTATATGCGCGTGTGGCGCAGTGGTGATGTCAACCTTCAATGTTCCTAGCTGCTACAAGTCCTGTTAGTCCTGACAACCGCAGGGTTAAAGTTGAGCTGCCTTTGAGCTTACCTCTGCTCAGGGCTTTTGCTGGGGTGCTGGGCGCGGCGCCGTGGGGATGCTGGTATCAGCTGCCGGGACTGCGATCCCCATCTCGACGTCGTCTCCAACAGGCTTCGGCGTCTTTTTCTCTGCCCTTGCGGTCCCAGAGCGTGCTGAGGAATGCGACGAACATGACGAGGCGCGTGACGACGAGGCCGACGGGCCATAGGATGGCGGGCAGGACGACGCCGAGGGTGTAGATGGCAGATGAACGCTGGCGGGCGCGGTGGGCCACGAAGATGAGGTAGGTGCCGTGGTCTCGGTTGCGGCGCACGGAGGCCAACAGTGCAAGTAAGGCGACAAGTGCGACGAGGCCGTAGACGGCCATGCAGATGACGACGAGGGCATCGGTGCTGACATAGCCGCTGCGCCAAAAGAAGGTGCGTGAGAGGGCCATATTGCTTGTTGATGTGGTTGCTTCGCTCTAAAGTGGTTCTTGTGACTGCGCTCGAGAGGATGTTTTGGAATGGTTGTGCGTGACTACTCAGATAGCTCGCGTGGTGCTCGTCCGAAGGAAGCTCGTCAGATGATATGGACGACTGTTCACAAGTCCTCGAGATCGTGAAGTGGATTGTAATTGAGGAAAGTGGTTATGGTAATGCTTGACACAAAAAAAGCAGCAGCACTTCGTCTGGTAGAGGTTTAGTTTTGGTGAAGGAAAAGGGGAAACACGTCGACGTCGTTGGAAGAATTGGCGTTTATATAGCTGGTCGAACACGCACGGACCACCGTGGCTGGCCTGGCCGGACAAAGAAGCTGGTTGCTGTCCCAAAACGGCAGGTGGGGCAATAAGCCTGGTGTTTTCAAATCTTGTCTGCCACCTACAGAAAACTGCCGGTGTAGAAAGTTGAAGGCTTCCTCTACCAGCTTCTCGACCACGGTTGAATGCTCAGACTTGTCCGCGTCTACACTCCCGAGCATGTCAGAGGTGGTCGTCCTGGAAATGCCGCATACATGCCTTCTTCCTAAGCTTATTGGCCAACCTGCATATGTAATTCTTTCTGTGTTGAATTTTGGTGTTTTCGGCATTTTTGTTAATTGGAATTGAGGTCTTGGTGTTGTTCTCTCAAAATTTGACACATTGACAACTGCATAGATAATTGATATCAGGAGGCAGTTCTTCAAAGGTAATCAATCAAGGTGATGGCAAAGGAGTCTCGCCCTGGAGGTACTTCAACAGTCTAGCTGTCCTCTCAAGTCCACGGGTATTGCGGTGAGAAATGTTTCATGAGGGCATAACTATAATGGAGCATAGATACGAATGCCAGCACAAGAGTCGTCAATATGTGGAAGTACAAGACTTGGTATTGTGGTCTCATACTCGCGATGCAGAGTGGTAAGTATGGTCAATTCCATCTCTGCCATGAAGGCATTTCCGCTGCGCCCTCTCTTCCCCTTCTGTTGCACACTGAGCTTCCGCTTCTCGAAGATCATCTGCACGTAGATGGGCGTGTCTCCTGGTGCTTGAGTACACTGGTAGACGGGGACTGTCAAGCCCGCTCAACCCCGTGTTACTTCTCACTCTCGCGTTGCTTCCCAAGGGTTCTTACCGGAGGTGGCCCTCGATTTCTCCGACATCTGGAAGCGTTGTTAGTAACGAGAAACGCGAGGTCAAAGCAAGATGCCTCTACACTTACCGCTGTTCAGGCCAAGCCCCATCGATCGCTGCCATCCGGGGATTGCTCGGTTGGTTCAGCTTTGTCGTCGTCGCTGCCCAGGGTGATGTCGCTGGTACCGTCGTACGCATCATTGTTTGTTTCGTCACCAGAGTCATTGTTGGTATCTTTATCCTCGGTGTCGTTGCCCGTCTGGAGTTGGCGGGGTTCTTTGGCCTTGCGATGTACAGTAACGTTGCCGTCGCTGCGCAGCTCACTCCTGGATACGTGCGCAGGTGGTGGCGCTGTCAGCCCGCTGGTGTCGGCCGCCCGGCTCACACTCCCCATCTCGAGATCTTGAGCTGGCTTCGGTGTCGCCTTTCTGCTGTTGCCCCAGAGCGAGCTCACAAACGCCACAAACATAACGAGCAGTATAATGGTAAAAACGACAGGCCACAGCACAGCGGGCAAGAGGATGCCGAGGGTAGTGAGTACAGGGAAACTACGATGGGCAATGGGCCACGCTATTTAGGTCCACTCATCAGTACGATGAGTGCAACACCAACGTAGACTAGACACCATCATCAAATCAATGCCCGACACACCCGTTTACCGTGAACCATCGTAGATCACGGTGACCACTTTGCCCTTTGATTGTATCCAGTAGATATATTTAAGGACAGTCCGGTTTCGAGCACGAAAAGGCACGAAGATTAGGTAGGTACTATCGTCGTGGTGCCAGCGCGCTGAGGCGAGGAGGGTGATGAGGGTGATGAGGGTGACGATGCTGTAGATAACGACGCCGAGGATGAGGGCACCAGTGCCGTTGAATCCGCTGCGCCACCAGAAGCTGTGAGGCAAAGCCATGTTGATTGTTGGGTACGGCTGTCTTGTTGTGGTGGTGATCTGCGCGGGTCTGACAAGGCTCAAGAATAATTATTTTTGTGTATTCCCGTCGGTCAGGTCAACCCTCTTACTGCTTTTGGGCCTCACGATAGTTGAAGTCGGTAAAGCAGTTGGAAGAGTTGTTGATTAGGAGGGACTGCGCGCGACCGGCAGCTGTGTGGATCAGTGAGAAGAGAGAACACCCAATTATAGGAGTAGATGATTGGCAACTCACGGTGTTTTCGCGAAGCTGAGCTGCACTTGTAACAAAGGCAGGCAGTTGTAATAAAATGCAGCAGCAGCAGTTTGCCTGATGGAGGTGTGGTTAAAGGGAAAGAGAGAAAGAAGGCATAGCTATCACATCAGATCATGCTATCCACCTAAAGGCGGCGATAAGATCAAAGCCTAACGTTCAATTCTCCATCCGACCCTGCTGCAAACTACTTCATGTAGAGGTTGCTGTATTTTGCTCCCGCTCATATTTCTGTTTCCGACCATTACTCATTGGCCATTGCTGGTCTCATGTGCCAAGGGGCAAGTAGTGATGGCAAGGTCTCTCTGATCTCTGCGAGTTCCGTTAGTCCTCTGACTGCCGTGAGGTTAGAAGTGACGGTCCGTAAGCTTACCCTTGCTCATTGCGCTGGCTGGTGTGAGGGCTGTGGCGCTGCCGGCATGTTGATGTCAGCGGGCTGGCGCACAACAACCCCCATCTCGAGGTCCACGCCAGGCTTTGGTGTTTTTTCTTTCTTTTCTTGTTGCCGTCACGGCCGCAGAGCGAGCTAATAAAGACGACGAGCATTATAAGGAGCGTGATAGTGAGGATGATTGGCCAGAACATAGCAGGCAGTACAGTGCCGAGGAGGTAGGTAGGGACTGCGTGCTGTCGGGCTCGGTGAGGGACGAAAACAAGGTAGGTTCCGTCCTGGCGGTGCCAGCGTGCAGAGACCAAGAGCGTGAAGAACGTGATGAGTGCGACGACGCCGTAGATGACGGTTGCGAAAACAGTGGCATCAACGCAAGTGAAGCCGCCGCCGCTTCGCCAGAAAAAACCGCGTGATATCGCCACGGTCTTTTCATGGGTGATGTAGCTGCTTGCCCCCGAAGGGATGTTAGTGACTGTGATGGTTTGGGAAGGTTGTAGGGGACGCCTAGGTAGCTGGTGTGTGTTGCTTTCGAGACAGAAGATCGTGAGATGGAAGGGAACGATTACTAACTGTGTCTTTTTTTTGTTGCGATGACAAGAGGTGGATCAGTGATCAAGGCAACCAAACAGTTGTGGAGGTTTGGTTGAAGGGAAAGAGAGAAAAGGCAAACCGACGCGTCGACCCCAGTAGAATTGGCATTTACATAGCTGGCCAAAACGCACAGACCACCGTGGCTGGCCTGACGGGGCAAAGAAGCTGATTGATATCCTAAAACAGTAGGTGGGGCAAGAAGCCTGGTGTTTTTGACATTCGTCCCTAGGTAACCCTACACCTTCCTGTCATAGACCAAGGCAGGAAATACTTTATGGCTCTTGCATGTGGTCACTGATTGCAGAAGAGCGGGCGGAGATAAATTGTTGAGGAGAACAATCACATGAGCACTCATGATAGTTTGGTGCAGGACATGTGGACACAAGAGGATGTGTCGACGCATGTTAATCTGTGTGCTATAGAGTTGCACACACTATCTCTGGCATCCTGTCGTGTTTGGCGACAAGGCTCCATCTCAGTGCCGCTCACCTGTCCCCCCTTCTCAGCTCCAGCTGTTATTTGATGCAGGTGATTGATACGGAAATTTGGTCTGATTCCAGCGTTGGGGGTTGAAGGTTGATGAGAGTCTGTCGAGTTTCAGTCATTCGCGACGTTCATCTGACAAAGACAGGTATGCTTTAATAACCGGTGCTGACACCGAAATGCTTCCATCGTGGCCCCGACCAAGGTCTTGGGGTTCGCGAGGCAATGGGAGGTGGTGTCCTGGGCAGCCTCATTTTGGTGCTGCCAACGTCTGCTCGACGATTGATGGCCATCTCCACATCAGGTTGCCTCGCTTTCTTCGTCTCGCCTTCGCTCTGTCAAAGAGTGGTGATGAGGTCGATGAGCATTCCGATCAGAGTGATGATGATACGACGGGCCAAAACATTGCCGGAAAGATCGTGCCGAAAATGTATGTAGTAAAGTTGTTCCTGCGGGCGCAATAGTGCACGAAGTGCCGCTGGCGCGATGATGGCAAGGATGCAAGGAGAGAGAAGAATGTAACGATTCCGATAACAGTATAGAGAATAAGACCAAGTATCAGCGCGTCCGCCGCGGTGAAGCTGTTGTGCCAGCGGAAGCTGCTTGCAAGAGACATCTTGATTGATCGTGTGGTGGACTATTGGCCAAGTTGTTCAAGGTTGGTGGGTAGATTGAGGCTGCCACTGCTTGTAATGGTCTTCTTTGTTCTCAGAGCAGTTGTATGATGTGTCAATGGCTTGTTCGAGTGGCTGTGGACGAGTGGCAGCAGTTCTCTCGATGTGAGTATATGTAGTAGAGACGTGGGAAGAAGAAGACGGCACCCCCAGAATTGATCATAGAATGATTTGTATGGATAGCATCTACAACACAGACCATGCTGTCTGCTGAACGGGCAATGAAAGTGGTTGCTGTCCCAAAACGGTAGCGGTGACAACCGGGCTGGTGTTTTCAACCTCTGAACTCCCCGACCCAGCAACTGGGACGGCACGGTGGCGCTGTGGCCCTGGCCGCGCGTGAGCCACCCATTCGAAGCATTCTTTTCGCAGATGTAGCGTTCATCCTAGGGTGCTTGAACCTGGCGATGTAGGTGCAGGACGACATCTGGACTCTCTACCTAGGTACCCATACTGATGTGGCCAGTTGGGCTGCCGTAAGAGTGACCCTAACAGACTGCAGGTACCTATATTTGGTCATCTAAAGCAATTCATCTAAATCTGATAACCAGAGATATGACTTTGTCTGCCTTGTCAAAACACAAACAATTTCATGGACGGATGCACAGTCCTGTTTGTCAGGGTAACACATAGATACATAGTCAGAGGTGTGCGGGCACCTGGGCAACGGATACAACAGACCTCGCATGCATGATGTCGACTTTCAGTGCCGGCTGCAAACAAGAGTCTGTTTCCAAACAACATTTTTGAACTATCTAGGTACCCACATGGGCACTAAGAAATTGCTCGACGACCCAGCATCTCCTCTGGAGCGATGCAAAAGCATGAACCTCGCGGCACGGAGTGGTGTCGTCGTCAGGGAACCAGTGGCTGATGTACGGAGACTGTCTTTTGCCTTTGCACAAATCCGACTGGTCTACTAGGGCTGAGCAGCGCCTCCCCTGCCTTAGATCTCATTTTCAAAAGACCTGTTCTCGTGGCACACGCTTGATGACCACTCAGCCTCGGGTGTCCTACGGTGATACTGACCCCGAAGTTGTCCACTGAAAGCTCAGTGGGTCCAACTTCCGTAGCAGTGAAGTAGTAATCGGCATTGGCGTCTCGGAAGCCACCGTGAGATTGTAAAGCTTGGGGCTTGCTGTTGACATCCCAAGGGGCCCGGAGGTCTTTGTTAGTCTATGCTGGCTGAGAGCTAGTCGGCTACGGTGGCATACGTACTCGCAAATTGGCTGGCTCCAGCTCCCGTGCGGCGACTCATGAATCTCTGTGCCAGGAGACGTCGCATCACGAAGATATTCCGTAATCGCCCTTTCCCGAAAGCCTCTCCGGAATACGTCGCGCTGCCGCAAAGGGCCGAGACACAAACTGAACGTTCCAAAAGACCGGGGTTGTGAAAGTTGAGATCATCATGACCAAGTCTTCTGGTTACAATGCCAACCAGTCTGGTAAGTCTCCAAGCCACAAATTATCCCTCTTTTCATTCTTCTCACAATTCATTACTCACCACATACAAGGTGACGAGCATGGTTACAATGGGCCACCGTGCTGCCACCGGCTTTCTAAGCTCCAGGACTTGGCGTCTTGGCTCCTCAGCTCGCTTGTGTCTGTCTTCATAGTTTTCTCTGCTTAAGCACTACCTACTCAAGCACTTTTACCCAAAGCTTTAAGCAGAGTTATTCTAGACTTGCAGTGACACAGTGTGTACATTCTACAGTTGCAAACCCCATGGTTTCCCAGGGGTTGCAACAGTCCAACTCGCATATTCTGTCTTGCGCCTGGAATTACCTAAGTATCTGAACAAGTAGCCTACCGGGGCTTCCACCCGGATATCTGGATATACAAAAGTGCCAAAGAGTCCTAAGTATACAAATCAAAACATAACTGGACCGTTAGTCTCAAGTGTGCTTCATTGTTTTCATCCATTATCCTCTTTATATTTAGTTTGTATTCTCTAATTGAGTTGATGGAAACCGTCCTTGAGTCGCCACATGTGCAAAGAACGTCTGGGAGAGAATACGACTCAAGAATAAGCCCTGGAGGCCAAGATTCATAAACAACTTCCATATTCCAAGGCTTTCCCCATTAAGGAGTCCCGAGACCGTGACAATATATTTTTCGAGGCCACGATACAATTGATCGCGCAACAAGATGGAAGCATTAGTAATTACTGAGGATTCATCCTTTCCAGAAGGCCAATCTATCATCATGCCATACCTCTACCATGCCCACTGCGTGTATTAGTAGGCAGCTCATATTCCACAAAATGCCTCCCGCTGTCCAATTCGGAGACATGGTTCGGGGATATGTCAGGGTTCGTGGACCCAATCGAGGATATGAGACTCTTCCTCGGTCCACCCGGTGAAGCATCCATCTCATGAGCTGGCTCTGAGCGTGCGTTCCCTGGCCTTTTCCTTCTTCTCTGGCGAAGCACAAACGCGCCGGCGGCGAGAAGCGAGATGCCGGCCGCCGCTCCGATAGACGCACCGACCGCAACTCTTACGACGGAGGTATGTCCAACACCTGAGGAAGAACTGCTCTGAGCCGAGGATGATGCACTTGCCGAAGCCGTTATGGTGACTACCTCACCGGCGCTGTTGCTTGTGGTCGTGGGTGCGGAAGTGGAGGTCGGACTGGTAGTGGATGAAACCACATTGAGGCCGTTCACGGGTATTCCGTAGACAGTGACGGTCTCATCGTCTACGGTGGTTGAAGTCGCCGAGATTGTGCTGCCCCCACCGGCCACGTTGCTGACCGTTATATAGCTCAATGTTTGTTTGTCCGTCCGTTAGTGTTGAAACACACTGCGAAGGAAACGACACCCTGTCGAATTCAACATTGTAGAGGTCATATCTGGTGGGACAGCAGAACGTTTGCGTAGTTTGGGCATCGATCGACGAGGTGAGGACTTCATGGTACGCGCTGGGACAAGCGAACGATGTACCCAGGACTATAGTCGTGTCCAAACTGTCTTGGTTCCACCACAGTGTTGCCTGCGGCGGCCAGCATGTCGAGAGAGCGCTGTTGACTTCTGTGATCCGTCACGGGTCCCCTAATTGCGTGATGTTTCCAGTCAGATCTGGAAGAGCAAAAGTGATGATGCAGACATTTGAGGACCGACAGTGTAGGGACAAGTTACTGCGGCATGAGACTTACAGCCTAGAAAGCTCCCGCCGTCGGCTTGTTTATAGACAGCAGCTGCGCACTCTGCTCCGACTGATGTCCCCGGTGTTTTAAGAGGGAGGAAGGAAGTTGCTGAGCCACTAACAGTTGTCACGAAGCCTGTTGCTGCCATCGGGTCCAGAAAATCGGCAATCAGGTGCGCAACCACACAATATCACGATGCGATCCAAGATGAAAGTCTCTCAGCGTTGCGAAATACTTCGAGAATCAACCATGTAAGAGGAAATAATACAGAGGAACTCGTGAACGTTGTCTTTGAGAAGAGGGTATGCCATTAAATGACTTCGTAAGAGGATTCAACGCATTGTAACGGTGTTCTTCCCCTGCAACAGACTTCGAGGGCATTATGTGGTCGGTCACACGGTTGGTATCTTCACACAATACCAACCGCTCGGCCTTATTATGGGGTGATAGCCTGCTGTGTAGCGTTGCAGCTCGGCCCTCAGTGGTATTCGCTCATTTCGCGCGCGAGGCGGAGACCAGAGCAGGCGCTTGGAATCCGACGATTAGAATCAACCAACGGCCATGCAATCGTCGAATCAACTGCCGCGGGCCCGGTGTCCGCAGCTGTTGGGTGATCCACTCGCCCTCCCCACCGGTCTCTCGAGTTGCTCGCGCATATTTGAGCAGGGGTATTGAAGAGCAGAAGACTGAGGACAGGAAAGAGTGAGACAGGCCGATAGAAGAGAGCGGCCACCAAGGTGAAAAGGGAAGATAGCTAGCACTGAGCATCTTGTGTTGACATGTTGCATGGACATACAGACGGCGTGCTATCATAACCCGCTGCGTTCGTCCAACGCGCTTCGGTGGAGGAAGAGAGGCGCCAGGGCATAAAATGGATGCTCGCTTAAGGAACAAATAAGGTGCGGCCAGTCGGTATGTATGCACCAAAATGCTTGTAGTGACTCAGTACAAATACTTCTGGGGCCCTTACCCTCCATTTCTTCCTCTTGCTAACTCCTATTTCCACTCATTCTACACATCGTTTCCATTGCGTGTTGGAAGTTCCATGGGGCGCAGATTGTCAGAACCCTGACCTGCTTGCAAGATGGCGATGGCCCAGAATTCACGCCTCGCCAACCTGGTGCCGCTGAGCTCGGGGCTTAGGTCGAAGCCTTTTGTTTTCGCTCTCCTGGCCGTCCTTCTGGTGTCATCATACGTCTTGTTCGCCAGAGATGGTAGTCTTTTGTTGACGCCGGAGAGTGCTGTCGAGACCGGAGGGAAAAGCCCAGGCACGCCGACCGCCATCTCGCCAGTAAAGCCGGAAGCAGTCAGCGGCACCGAAACTCCAACCCCAGCCAGTGAAGAGAGCCTCGACCTCAGCTCTTCCGGCGTCGGGGAGAACCTGGCGCTTCCGGCCGAGGCGCCGCGGGCCGTTATTATAGAAACGTCCATCATCGCGACCCTGATCCCGATCATGCTGCACTTCTTCAACGTTCTAGGTCCCGCCTGGGGGATGACGTTGTTCACCCTCGAGGAGACTTGGGAAGAGCCGCTGTCGCCGGCGTTCCAGCGCGCCCTTAAATCCGGCCGCCTCGAAGTGCGCTTCCTCCCCAAGGACGCGGAGCTGACGAGCTCCCACGGCGTGTCTGTCTTTTTAACGCAGCCGTGGATCTGGGAACAACTGGTGTCGGCCGAGCGTATATTGCTAGTCCAAGCTGATAGCATTCTCTGCATTAAATCCCAGGACGTTGTTGAAAACTACTTCAGATACGACTTTGTTGGAGCGCCGATCGATTCTCAATACGGACATGGCTATAACGGCGGGCTCAGTATACGAAATCCTAGACTTTTCTTGGAGATTGTGAAGGAGACAGATTTCTCGACAAGCGGACACGGGTTCGAGGACCAGTTCTTCTATGAAATGTTGAAAGACAGAAACGCCGAGATGCCGACCGAGGAGATTGCCAAGACGTTCTCTGTAGAGACCATCTACTACGAGGCGCCGCTGGGCTACCACCAGCCCCAGCGATGGCAGGCGGCGCACATGGCGGCGATTGAAGCATGGTGTCCGGAGGTGCAGATGTTGATAGGGAGGCGAGCGACGTGAGACAGGAGCCCCGTGGGTTATACAGCGGTGCTCGAGCGTGGCATGATGAAGAACAACGCTGTTGTACGGCTGAGCGTCCGTGGCGGTTGCGACGACCGTTCAAATCCGAGGCACACTAATATGTGATAGCAGTCAGGTAAAACTGTGGAAACCATGCACCTATAACCCTAACCCTGCCAAAACCAGCATTATAAACGGCGCTTTAAAAGCTTATAAACAAAGCGCACCTTTTAACTTTATATATATACACTTTATAAAATAATATTAATTCACATTTTAAATGGTCTATTTAAACTTTGCTTTTCTTTTCTAATAAGCCTCATAGTTTATTTCTATAATTATAAGCTTAGCAAGCAACCTAGAAATCTTTTTCTAACTGCGTATAAAGCTAAAATAAATCTTTTCCTACTTTATTTTTTAATTTTTAAAGGCAAAAATACCCTGTTTCACTCATTTACAACTATGCTTAAAATAGCTAATAATAAACTTAATGCCTTTGTTAGGTATATAGACTAATATATCTTTTTAAAATAGTTTTAATACCTAAAAGCATATTGCTAAATAGCCTAAGTCTAGTATTTAATAGATTTAAAAGCGCTAAATGCAGCGCTTTATAATTAAAACAAAGAGAATTATTATAATGATTAGGCTAACGATTATAAACTCAGGCATAAAGCAAAAAATATAGAAAAAAAGAAACGTTAAGAGCGCTTTTTTAAGCAGAAACATAATATATAAAGATTATAGGATTTAAGCAATTATAAACCCCTTTTTAGCAATTAATTAAATATAGCATATATACACTATCTATAAAAATGCAAAATCAAAAAAGTAAACTTTAACAAAATCTAGACATAAATTAATAAAATAATTTAGAAAAACCTTATTAATGCATATATTATAAAAATAAAGCTTTAAAAAAACTTATTAATACAGCAATTTATTTAAAACCTAAAAGCAGACCTTAAATTAACCAACGCTATAATTAGCAATATTATATGCCTTTAATACTATAATTATTTTTAAAAGACTTAAGATAGGGAAATTAAAGCGTTAACTTAGATTAGAGAATTTAAAGCCGTTTATATCTAAGCATAAGCGCATAAAATTCTTAAAATTAAAGGCTTTCTTAGGGCGCAAAATTTCCTTTAGGCAATCTCTAAAAGACTTGCGCCTAGTTAGAGCAATTAATAACTTTAGAAACTAGTTGAAAAAAACGCTTTAAAAAAACTAATCAAATCTTTCAACAAGCTTATAAACGCGTTCTCAGCCCTCCTCCATTATAATAAACTAAATTATAAATATAGCAGTTAGGGGATCTTTACTACCCTAGAAAAAAACAACCCTTCCAAAGCGTCTTCTTATTTGCCAGCGCCTAAGATAAGCGGAAATAAGCGTTAAAGAAACTAGAATGCTAATTTAAAGTACTTTTACCCTTGCCTCCTAAATAAAGAAATAATGCATAGTTAGCCCCTAACTAAGTATAATATTTTTTATTATGCTTATATTAGAAAATAAAAAGCTGAAAATAAGTTTAATAAAACATTTAACAATATAACCACTACTTAAATTAAAATTATCTTGCATAAAAACTCTTAATATAAAACTCTTAAAAAAAACCTTATTAAGCTTAAATAGCTACCTTTAACTAAATTAAAAAAAGAAAACTCCTTAAATAAATAGTCCAAAGCATTCTACCCATTTAACAACATTAAAGCCTAAACTCTTTACTTTTTTTTTTATTTTAAGCTTTAAATAGCTTATTTATATATATAATAATATATTATTTAGTTTACATAGTTATTAATCTTAATTTTTTAGACTTAAAAGTGCCTAATATAAGCATAGGCATTTATTTAACCTTATTTTTAATTTACAAATACTCTTTTTAAAATAGC